>WOVY01006921.1:0-52500 GCA_013436015.1 Rhipicephalus annulatus
TTGTTGCAAGTACGAAACTGCGATATTGAAATATTGTGAAAAAACACAAATGGCGTGAACTAGCCAGATACTGCGTCTTGTACCGTTACAAGTGCGAAACTGCTATATTGTGATGTTCTCGTGAAAGCGCATGCAAGCATCGTGAAACCTTAAAGAACGATGTCAATTAGCGAGATACAGTGTTCTGTACTTTACTAAGTTGGTAAAAAACTGTGAGGTCATGCAAATATCTTAAATGTGAACGAAACGGTGTTACCGAGCGTTTTGTAGACACAGTGCCAAGGTTAGGTTAGGTTAAGGTATGAAGCGTCATAAACCGCATGAAACAATCTCAGCTATTGAGATGCAGTGTTTTCACATTACAAGTCGGAAACTGCGATATCTAGTGTGTAAACGCGTGAAAGCGTCGTAATGTTGCAGAAAGCATTGTAAAGTAGCGAGTAAAACGTTTTCTAACGCTAGAAGTGCGAAGGTTAGCTTAGGTTGAGTATGTTAGTTTAAGCTAGGTAGCGTCGTGAAACCACCGAAAACGACGTCATCTAACGAGATAGTGTTGTTGTTGCAAGTACTAAACTGCGATATGTGAAATATTGTGAAACAAACCAAAATGGCGTGAACTAGCCAGATACTGCGTCTTGTACCGTTACAAGTGCGAAACTGCTATATTGTGATGTTCTCGTGAAAGCGCATGCAAGCCTCGTGAAACCTTAAGAATGATGTCAATTAGCGAGATACAGTGTTCTGTACTTTACTAAGTTGGTAAAAACTGTGAGGTCATGCAAATATCTTAATGTGAACGAAACGGTGTTACCGAGCGTTTTGTAGACACAAGTGCCAGGTTAGGTTAGGTTAAGTTATGAAGCGCGATAAAACCGCATGAAACAATCTCAGCTATTGAGATGCAGTGTTTTTCACCATTACAAGCCGGAAAACTGCGATATCTAGTGTGTAAACGCGATGAAAGCGTCGTAATGTTGCAGAAAGCATTGTAAAGTAGCGAGTAAAACGTTTTCTAACGCTAGAAGTGCGAAGGTTAGCTTAGGTTGAGTTATGTTAGTTAAGCTAGGTAGCGTCGTGAAACCACCGAAAACGACTGTCATCTAACGAGATAGTGTTGTTGTTGCAAGTACGAAACTGCGATATGTGAAATATTGTGAAAAAACACAAAAATGGCGTGAAATAGCCAGATACTGCGTCTTGTATTTTACAAGTTGCGAAACTGCCTATATTGTCATATTCTCGTGAGAGGCGCATGCAAGCTGCATAAACCTTATAGACGATGTCCTTTAGCGAGACACACGCGTTCTGTACTGTACTCAGTTATGAAAAAACTGTGAGGTCATGCAAATATCTTAAATGTGAATGAACGGTGTTACCGAGAATATTGTAGACACAAGTGCCAAGGTTAGGTTAGGTTAAGTTATGAGCGTCATATAACAGCATGAAACAATCTCAGCTATTGAGATGCAGTGTTTTTCATTATTACAAGTCAGAAATTGCGATATCTAGTGTGAAATCGCATGAAAGCGTCGTAATGTTGCAGAAAGCATTGTAAAGTAGCGAGTAAAACGTTTTCTAACACTACGAATGCGAAGGTTAGGAGGGTCAGGTTAGAGGTATGTTAGTTTAAGCTAGGTAGCACCGTGAAACCTCCGAAAACGACGTCATCTTACGAGATAATGTTATGTTGCAAGTACGAAACTGCGTTTCAGGTGAAATATTGTGAAAGCACACAAAAATGCCGGAACTAGCCAGATACTGCAGTGCTGTATCCTTACAAGTGCGAGACTGCTATATTGTGGATATTCTCGGGAAGCGCATGCAAGCATCGTGAAACCTTAAGAACGATGTCCTTTAGCGAGATACAGCTTTCTGTACTGTACTAAGTTGGTGAAAAACTGTGAGGTCATGCAAATATCCCTAATGTGAACGAAACGGTGTCACCGAGCGTTTTGTAGACACAAGTGCCAAGATTAGGTTAGGTTAGGGTTATGAAGCGTCATAAAACCGAATGAAACAATCTCAGCTATTGAGATGCAGTGTTTTCCACCATTACAAGTCGGAAACTGCGATATCTACGTGTAAACGCGTGAAAAGCGTCGTAATGTTGCAGAAAGCATTGTAAGGTAGCGAGTAAAACGTTTTCTAACGCTAGAAGTGCGAAGGTTAGCTTAGGTTGAAGTTATGTAGTTTAAGCTAGGTAGCGTCGTGAAACCACAGAAAACGACGTCATCTAACGAGATAGTGTTGTTGTTGCAAGTACTAAACTGCGATATGTGAAATATTGTGAAAAATACAACATGGGCGTGAACTAGCCAGATACATGCGTCTTGTACCTTTACAAGTGCGAAACTGCTATACTGTGATGTTCTCGTGAAAGCGCATGCAAGCATCGTGAAAACCTTAAAGAACGATGTCATTTAAAACGAGATACAGCGTTCTATACTGTACTAAGTTGTTGAAGAACTGTGAGGTCATGCAAATATCTTAAATGTGAACGAAACGGTGTTACCGAGCGTTTTGTAGATACAAGTGCAAGGTTATGTTAGGTTAAGGTATGAAGCATCATAAACCGCATAAAACAATCTCAGCTATTGAGATGCAGTGTTTTTCACCATTACAAGTCGGAAACTTGCGATATCTAGTGTGAAAGCGCATGAAAGCGTCGTAATGTTGCAGAAAGCATTGTAAAGTAGCGAGTAAAACGTTTTCTAACGCTAGAAGTGCGAAGGTTAGGTTAGGTTGAGGTATGTAGTTTAAGCTATGGTAGCGCCGTGAAACCACCGAAAACGACGTCATCTACGAGATAATGTTATTGTTGCAAGTACGAAACTGCGTTTTTATGTGAAATATTGTGAAGCACACAAAATGGCGTGAACTAGCCAGATACTGCGTCTTGTACCGTTACAAGTGCGAAACTGCTATATTGTGATGTTCTCGTGAAAGCGCATGCAAGCCTCGTGAAACCTTAAAGAACGATGTCAATTAGCGAGATACAGCTGTTCTGTACTTTACTAAGTTGGTAAAAACTGTGAGGTCATGCAAATATCCTAAATGTGAACGAAACGGTGTTACCGAGCGTTTTGTAGACACAAGTGCCAAGATTAGGTTAGGTTGAGGTTATGAAGCGTCATAAAACCGAATGAAACAATCTCAGCTATTGAGATGCAGTGTTTTTCCACCATTACAAGTCGGAAACTGCGATATCTAGTGTGTAAACGCGTGAAAGCGTCGTAATGTTGCAGAAAGCATTGTAAAGTAGCGAGTAAAAACGTTTTCTAACGCTAGAAGTGCGAAGGTTAGCTTAGGTTGAGTTATGTTAGTTTAAGCTAGGTAGCGTCGTGAAACCACCGAAAACGACGTCATCTAACGAGATAGTGTTGTTGTTGCAAGTACTAAACTGCGATATGTGAAATATTGTGAAAAACTACAAAATGGCGTGAACTAGCCAGATACTGCGTCTTGTACCTTTACAAGTGCGAAACTGCTATATTGTGATATTCTCGGAAAGCGCATGCAAGCATCGTGAAACCTTAAAGAACGATGTCCTTAGCGAGATACAGCTTTCTGTACTTGTACTAAGTTGGTGGAAAAACTGTGAGGTCATGCAAATATCCTAATGTGAACGAAACGGTGTTACCGAGCGTTTTGTAGACACAAGTGCCAAGATTAGGTTAGGTTGGGTTATGAAGCGTCATAAAACCGAATGAAACAATCTCAGCTATTGAGATGCAGTGTTTTCCACCATTACAAGTCGGAAACTGCGATATCTAGTGTGTAAACGCGTGAAAAGCGTCGTAATGTTGCAGCAAAGCATTGTAAAGTAGCGAGTAAAACGTTTCTAACGCTAGAAGTGCGAAGGTTAGCTTAGGTTGAGTTATGTTAGTTTAAGCTAGGTAGCGTCGTGAAACCACCGAAAACGACGTCATCTAACGAGATAGTGTTGTTGTTTGCAAGTACTAAACTGCGATATGTGAAATATTGTGAAAGAACACAAAATGGCGTGAACTAGCCAGATACTGCGTCTTGTACCGTTACAAGTGCGAAACTGCTATATTGTGATGATTCTCGTGAAAGCGCATGCAAGCATCGTGAAACCTTAAAGAACGATGTCATTTAGCGAGATACAGCGTTCTGTACTGTACTAAGTTGGTGAAAAACTGTGAGGTCATGCAAATATCTTAAATGTGAACGAAAACGGTGTTACCGAGCGTTTTGTAGACACAAGTGCCGAAGGTTAGGTTAGGTTAAGGTATGAAGCGTCATAAAACCGCATGAAAACAATCTCAGCTATTGAGATGCAGTGTTTTCACCATTACAAGTCGGAAACTGCGATATCTAGTGTGTAAAGCGCATGAAAGCGTCGTAATGTTGCAGAAAGCATTGTAAAGTAGCGAGTAAAACGTTTTCTAACGCTAGAAGTGCGAAGGTTAGGCTTAGGTTGAGTTATGTTAGTTTAAGCTAGGTAGCGTCGTGAAACCACCGAAAACGACGTCATCTAACGAGATAGTGTTGTTTTGTTGCGAGTACGAAACTGCGATATTGAAATATTGTGAAAAAACACAAAATGGCGTGAACTAGCCAGATACTGCGTCTTGTACCGTTACAAGTGCGAAACTGCTATATTGTGATGTTCTCGTGAAAGCGCATGCAAGCATCGTGAAACCTTAAAGAACGATGTCATTAGCGAGATACAGCTGTTCTGTACTGTACTAAGTTGGTGAAAAACTGTGAGGTCATGCAAATATCTTAAATGTGAACGAAACGGTGTTACCGAGCGTTTTGTAGATACAAGTGCAAGGTTAGGTTAGGTTAAGGTTATGAAGCGTCATAAAACCGCATGAAACAATCTCAGCTATTGAGATGCAGTGTTTTTCACCATTACAAGTCGGAAACTGCGATATCTAGTGTGAAAAGCGCATGAAAGCGTCGTAATGTTGCAGAAAGCATTGTAAAGTAGCGAGTAAAACGTTTTCTAACGCTAGAAGTGCGAAGGTTAGCTTAGGTTGAGGTTATGTTAGTTTAAGCTAGGTAGCGTCGTGAAACCACCGAAAACGACGTCATCTAACGAGATAGTGTTGTTTTGTTGCGAGTACGAAACTGCGATATGTGAAATATTGTGAAAAAACACAAAATGGCGTGAACTAGCCAGATACTGCGTCTTGTACCTTACAAGTGCGAAACTGCTATATTGTGATGTTCTCGTGAAAGCGCATGCAAGCCTCGTGAAACCTTAAAGAACGATGTCATTTAGCGAGATACAGTGTTCTGTACTGTACTAAGTTGGTGAAGAACTGTGAGGTCATGCAAATATCTTAAATGTGAACGAAACGGTGTTACCGAGCGTTTTGTAGACACAAGTGCGAAGGTTAGGTTAGGTTAAGTTATGAAGCGTCATAAAACCGCATGAAACAATCGTCAGCTATTGAGATGCAGTGTTTTTCACCATTACAAGTCGGAAACTGCGATATCTAGTGTGAAAGCGCATGAAAGCGTCGTAATGTTGCAGAAAGCATTGTAAAGTAGCGAGTAAAACGTTTTCTAACGCTAGAAGTGCGAAGGTTAGGTCAGGTTGAGGTATGTTAGTTTAAGCTAGGTAGCGTCCGTGAAACCACCGAAAACGACGTCATCTAACGAGATAGTGTTATTGTTGCAAGTACGAAACTGCGTTTCATGTGAAATATTGTGAAAGCACACAAAATGGCGTGAACTAGCCAGATACTGCGTCTTGTACCTTACAAGTGCGAAACTGCTATATTGTGATATTCTCGTGAAAGCGCATGCAAGCATCGTGAAACCTTAAAGAACGATGTCCTTTAGCGAGATACAGCTGTTCTGTACTGTACTAAGTTGGTGAAAAACTGTGAGGTCATGCAAATATCCTAATGTGAACGAAACGGTGTTACCGAGCGTTTTGTAGACACAAGTGCCAAGGATTAGGTTAGGTTAGGTTATGAAGCGTCATAAAACCGAATGAAACAATCTCAGCTATTGAGATGCAGTGTTTTCCACCATTACAAGTCGGAAACTGCGATATCTACTGTGTAAACGCGTGAAAGCGTCGTAATGTTGCAGAAAGCATTGTAAAGTAGCGAGTAAAACGTTTTCTAACGCTAGAAGTGCGAAGGTTAGCTTAGGTTGAGTTATGTTAGTTTAAGCTAGGTAGCGTCGTGAAACCACCGAAAACGACGTCATCTAACGAGATAGTGTTGTTGTTGCAAGTACTAAACTGCGATATGTGAAATATTGTGAAAAAACTACAAAATGGCGTGAACTAGCCAGATACTGCGTCTTGTACCTTTACAAGTGCGAAACTGCTATACTGTGATGTTCTCGTGAAAGCGCATGCAAGCATCGTGAAACCTTAAAGAACGATGTCATTAGCGAGATACAGCGTTCTATACTGTACTAAGTTGTTGAAGAACTGTGAGGTCATGCAAATATCGTAAATGTGAACAAACAGTGTTACCGAGCGTTTTGTAGATACAAGTGCGAAGGTTAGGTTAGGTTAAGGTATGAAGCGTCATAAAACCGCATAAACAATCTCAGCTATTGAGATGCAGTGTTTTTCACCATACAAGTCGGAAACTGCGATATCTAGTGTGAAAGCGCATGAAAGCGTCGTAATGTTGCAGAAAGCATTGTAAAGTAGCGAGTAAAACGTTTTCTAACGCTAGAAGTGCGAAGGTTAGGTTAGGTTGAGGTATGTTAGTTTAAGCTAGGTAGCACCGTGAAACCACCGAAAACGACGTCATCTTACGAGATAATGTTATTGTTGCAAGTACGAAACTGCGTTTTCATGTGAAATATTGTGAAAGCACACAAAATGGCGTGAACTAGCCAGATACTGCAGTGCTGTATCCTTACAAGTGCGAGACTGCTATATTGTGATATTCTCGTGAAAGCGCATGCAAGCATCGTGAAACCTTAAAGAACGATGTCCTTTAGCGAGATACAGCTTTCTGTACTGTACTAAGTTGGTGAAAAACTGTGAGGTCATGCAAATATCCCTAATGTGAACGAAACGGTGTTACCGAGCGTTTTGTAGACACAAGTGCCAAGATTAGGTTAGGTTAGGTTATGAAGCGTCATAAAACCGAATGAAACAATCTCAGCTATTGAGATGCAGTGTTTTTCCACCATTACAAGTCGGAAACTGCGATATCTACTGTGTAAACGCGTGAAAGCGTCGTAATGTTGCAGAAAGCATTGTAAAGTAGCGAGTAAAACGTTTTCTAACGCTAGAAGTGCGAAGGTTAGCTTAGGTTGAGTTATGTTAGTTTAAGCTAGGTAGCGTCGTGAAACCACAGAAAACGACGTCATCTAACGAGATAGTGTTGTTGTTGCAAGTACTAAACTGCGATATGTGAAATATTGTGAAAAAATACAAAATGGCGTGAACTAGCCAGATACTGCGTCTTGTACCGTTACAAGTGCGAAACTGCTATATTGTGATGTTCTCGTGAAAGCGCATGCAAGCATCGTGAAACCTTAAAGAACGATGTCATTTAGCGAGATACAGCGTTCTGTACTGTACTAAGTTGGTGAAAAACTGTGAGGTCATGCAAATATCTTAAATGTGAACGAAACGGTGTTACCGAGCGTTTTGTAGACACAAGTGCCAAGGTTAGGTTAGGTTAAGGTTATGAAGCGTCATAAAACCGCATGAAACAATCTCAGCTATTGAGATGCAGTGTTTTTCACCATTACAAGTCGGAAACTGCGATATCTAGTGTGTAAACGCGTGAAAGCGTCGTAATGTTGCAGAAAGCATTGTAAAGTAGCGAGTAAAACGTTTTCTAACGCTAGAAGTGCGAAGGTTAGCTTAGGTTGAGTTATGTTAGTTTAAGCTAGGTAGCGTCGTGAAACCACCGAAAACGACGTCATCTAACGAGATAGTGTTGTTGTTGCAAGTACTAAACTGCGATATGTGAAATATTGTGAAAAAACACAAAATGGCGTGAACTAGCCAGATACTGCGTCTTGTACCGTTACAAGTGCGAAACTGCTATATTGTGATGTTCTCGTGAAAGCGCATGCAAGCCTCGTGAAACCTTAAAGAATGATGTCAATTAGCGAGATACAGTGTTCTGTACTTTACTAAGTTGGTGAAAAACTGTGAGGTCATGCAAATATCTTAAATGTGAACGAAACGGTGTTACCGAGCGTTTTGTAGACACAAGTGCCAAGGTTAGGTTAGGTTAGGTTATGAAGCGTCATAAAACCGCATGAAACAATCTCAGCTATTGAGATGCAGTGTTTTTCACCATACAAGTCGGAAACTGCGATATCTAGTGTGTAAAGCGCATGAAAGCGTCGTAATGTTGCAGAAAGCATTGTAAAGTAGCGAGTAAAACGTTTTCTAACGCTAGAAGTGCGAAGGTTAGCTTAGGTTGAGTTATGTTAGTTTAAGCTAGGTAGCGTCGTGAAACCACCGAAAACGACGTCATCTAACGAGATAGTGTTGTTTGTTGCAAGTACGAAACTGCGATATGTGAAATATTGTGAAAAACACAAAATGGCGTGAACTAGCCAGATACTGCGTCTTGTACCGTTACAAGTGCGAAACTGCTATACTGTGATGTTCTCGTGAAAGCGCATGCAAGCATCGTGAAACCTTAAAGAACGATGTCATTTAGCGAGATACAGCGTTCTATACTGTACTAAGTTGTTGAAGAACTGTGAGGTCATGCAAATATCGTAAATGTGAACGAAACAGTGTTACCGAGCGTTTGTAGATACAAGTGCGAAGGTTAGGTTAGGTTAAGGTATGAAGCGTCATAAAACCGCATAAAACAATGTCAGCTATTGAGATGCAGTGTTTTTCACCATTACAAGTCGGAAACTGCGATATCTAAGTGTGAAAGCGCATGAAAGCGTCGTAATGTTGCAGAAAGCATTGTAAAGTAGCGAGTAAAACGTTTCCTAACGCTAGAAGTGCGAAGGTTAGGTTAGGTTGAGGTATGTTAGTTTAAGCTAGGTAGCAGCCGTGAAACCACCGAAAACGACGTCATCTAACGAGATAGTGTTGTTGTTGCAAGTACGAAACTGCGTTTCATGTGAAATATTGTGAAAAGCACACAAATGGCGTGAAATAGCCAGATACTGCGTCTGTATCCTTACAAGTGCGAAACTGCTATATTGTATATTCTCGTGAGAGCGCATGCAAGCATCCGTGAAACCTTAAAGAACGATGTCCTTTAGCGAGATACAGCGTTCTGTACTGTACTAAGTTGGTGAAAAACTGTGAGGTCATGCAAATATCCCTAATGTGAACGAAACGGTGTTACCGAGCGTTTTGTAGACACAAGTGCCAAGATTAGGTTAGGTTAGGGTTATGAAGCGTCATAAAACCGAATGAAACAATCTCAGCTATTGAGATGCAGTGTTTTCCACCATTACAAGTCGGAAACTGCGATATCTACTGTGTAAACGCGTGAAAGCGTCGTAATGTTGCAGAAAGCATTGTAAAGTAGCGAGTAAAACGTTTTCTACACGCTAGAAGTGCGAAAGTTAGGCTTAGGTGAGTTATTGTAGTTTAAGCTAGGTAGCGTCGTAAACCAGAGAAAACGGACGTCATCTAACGAGATAGTGTTGTTTGTTGCGAGTACTAAACTGCGACTATGTGAAATATTGTGAAAAACACAATGGCGTGAACTAGCCAGATACTGCGTCTTGTACACCGTGTACAAGTGCGAAACTGCTATCTGTGATGTTTTCTTCGTGAAAGGCATGCAAGCAGCGGGGTGAAACCTTAAAGTACCTGATGTCAATTCAGCGAGATACAGCTTGTCTAGACTTTTACTAATTTGGTAAAAGACTGTGAGATTCATGCAAATATCTTAAATGTGAACAGAGCATGGTACCGAGCGGTTTGTAGACTACAAGTGTCGAGGTTAGGTTCAGGGCAATGTTCTGAAACGTCATAAAACCGCATGAATAACAATCATGTCAGCTATTGAGATGAAGTGGTTTCATCACCATTACAGAGTCGGAAACTTGCGATATCTAGTGTGAATAGCGAATGAAAGGCGTCGTAATGTTGCAGAAAGCATTGTAAAGTAGCGAGTAAAACGTTTTCTAACGATAGAAGTGCGAAGGTTAGGTTAGGTTAGGTTAGGTTAGTTTAAGCTAGGTAGCGTCGTGAAACCACCAAAAACGACGTCATCTAACGAGATAGTGTTGTTTTATTGCGAGTACGAACCTGCGATAGGTGAAATATTGTGAAAGCACACAAAACGGCATGAACAAGCCAGATACTGCGTCTTGTACCGTTACAAGTGCGAAACTGCTATGAAAGCGCATGCAAGCATCGTGAAACCTTAAAGAACGATGTCATTGAGCGAGATACAGCGTTCTGTACTGTACTAAGTTGGTGAAAAACTGTGAGGTCATGCAAATATCGTAATTGTGAAGGAAACAGTGTAATAGAGCGTTTTTAGATACAAGTGCGAAGGTTTGGTTAGGTTAAGATATGAACCGTCATAAAACCGCATTAAACGCTGTCACCTAGTGAGATGCAGTGTTTTTCACCATTACAAGTCGGAAACTGCGATATCAATGTGTAACGCGTGAAAGCGTCGTAATGTTGCAGAAAGCATTGTAAAGTAGCGAGTAAAACGTTTTCCTAACGCTAGAAGTGCGAAGGTTTAGCTTAGGTGAGTTACTGTTAGTTAAGTAGGAGCGTCGTGAAACCACAGAAAACGACGTCATCTAACGAGATAGTGTTGTTGTTGCAAGTACGAAACTGCGCAAGTGTGAAATATTGTGAAAAAACACAAAATGGCGTGAACTAGCCAGATCCTCGTCTTGTCCCGCTTACAAGTGCGAAACTGCTATATGTCATATTCTCGTGAGCGCGCATGCAAGCTCCGTGTTAAACCTTAAAGAACGATGTCCTTTAGCGAGATACAGCGTTCTGTACTGTACTAAGTTGTTGAAAAAACTGTGAGGTCATGCAAATATCCTTAATTGTGAAGAGAAAACGGTGTTACCGAGCGTTTTGTAGACACAAGTGCCAAGGTTAGGTTAGGTTAGGTTATGAAGCGTCATAAAACCGCATGAAACAATCTCAGCTATTGAGATGCAGTGTTTTTCACCATTACAAGTCGGAAACTGCGATATCTAATGTGAAAGCGCATGAAACCGTCGTAATGTTGCAGAAAGCATTGTAAAGTAGCGAGTAAAACGTTTTCTAACGATAGAAGTGCTGAAGGTTAGGTTAGGTTAGGTTAGGTTAGTTTAAGCTAGGTAGCGTCGTGAAACCACCAAAAACGACGTCATCTAACGAGATAGTGTTGTTTTATTGCGAGTACGAACCTGCGATAGGTGAAATATTGTGAAAGCACACAAAACGGCATGAACAAGCCAGATACTGCGTCTTGTACCGTTACAAGTGCGAAACTGCTATGAAAGCGCATGCAAGCATCGTGAAACCTTAAAGAACGATGTCATTGAGCGAGATACAGCGTTCTGTACTGTACTAAGTTGGTGAAAAACTGTGAGGTCATGCAAATATCGTAATTGTGAAGGAAACAGTGTTACCGAGCGTTTTGTAGAACAACGTGTGAAGGTTAGGTAGGTAGGTTATGAAGAATCATAAAACCGCATGAAACAATCTCAGCTATTGAGATGGCAGTTGTTTTTCACCATTACAAGTCGGAAAACTGCGATATCTAAGTGTGAAAGCGCATGAAAGCGTCGTAATGTTGCAGAAATCATTGTAAAGTAGCGAGTAAAACGTTTTTCTAACGCTAGACGTGCGAAGGTTCGGTTAGGTTAGAGTATGTTAGTTTAAGCTAGGTAGCGTCGTCGAAACCTACCGAAAACGACGTCATCTGACGGAGATAGTGTTTTTGTTGCAAGTACGAAACTGCGTTTTTATGTGAAATATGTGAAAGAACACAAACTGGCGTGAACTAGCCAGATCCTGCTTCTTGTACCTTTACAAGTGCGAAACTGCTATATTGTCATATTCTCGTGGAGCGCATTGCAAGCTCCGTGAAACCTTAAAGAACGATGTGCCTTTAGCGAGATACATTCGTTCTGTTACTGTACTAAGTTGGTGAAAAAACTGTGAGTTCATGCAAATATCCCTAGTGTGAACGGAAACGGTGTTACCGAGCGTTTTGTAGGACCACAAGTGCCAAGATAGTTAGTCTGGGTTATGAAGCGTCATAAAACCGATGAAACAATCTCAGCTATGAGATGCAGTTGTTTTCCACCATTACAAACAAGTCCGTAAATCTGCGATATCCTTATGTTAAACGCGTGGAAAAGCGTTCGTAAGTGTTTGCAGAAAGCATTGTTAAAGTAGCGAGTAAAACGTTTTCTAACGCTAGAAGGTGCTGAAGGTTAGCTTAGGTTGAGTTATGCTGAGTTGAAGCTAGGTAGCGTCGTGAAGGAAACCACTGAAACGACGTTCATCTAACGATGATATTGTTGTTGTTGCAAGTACTAAAACTGCGGATAGGTCGAAATATTGTGAAAAATACAACCATGGCGTGCAACTAGCCAGATACATGCAGTCTGTACTTTACAAGTGGCGAAACTGCTATAACTTGTTGTATGTCCTCGCTGAAAGCCGCATGCAAGCAGTAGTGAAACCTTGAAAGAACGATGTCCTAGCTAGATACAGCTTCTGTACTGTACTAAGTTGGTGAAAAACTGTGAGTCATGCAAATATCCGTATATGTGAACGAAACGGTGTTAACGAGCGTTTGTAGATACAAGTGCCGACGGATTAGGTTAGGATTCAGTTATGAAGGTCATACAAACCGAATGAAACAATCGCAGCTACTTGAGATGCAGTGTTTTTTCCATCATTACAAGTCGGAACTGCGATATCTAGTGTGTAAACGCGTGAAAGCTTCGTAATGGTTGCAGAAGCATTGTGAAGTAGCTGAGTAAAGCGTGTTCTAACGCTAGAAGTGCCGAATGTGAGAGCTGAGGTTGAGTATGTTAGTTAAGCTAGGTAGCGTCGTGAATTACCACGAGAAAACGACGTCATCTAACGAGGATAGTGTTGTTGTCGCAAGTACTAAACTGCGATATGTCCGAAAGGATTGTGAAAAAAACTACAAAATGGCGTGAACTAGCCAGATACTGCGTCTTGTACCGTTACAAGTGCGAACTGCTATAATTGTCGATGTTCTCGTGAAAGCGCATGCAAGCATCGTGAAACCTTAAAGAACGATGTCATTGAGCGAGATACAGCGTTCTGTACTGTACTAAGTTGGTGAAAAACTGTGAGGTCATGCAAATATCGTAATTGTGAAGGAAACAGTGTAATAGAGCGTTTTTAGATACAAGTGCGAAGGTTTGGTTAGGTTAAGATATGAACCGTCATAAAACCGCATTAAACGCTGTCACCTAGTGAGATGCAGTGTTTTTCACCATTACAAGTCGGAAACAGCGATATCTAATGTGAAAGCGCATGAAACCGTCGTAATGTTGCAGAAAGCATTGTAAAGTAGCGAGTAAAACGTTTTCTAACGATAGAAGTGCGAAGGTTAGGTTAGGTTAGGTTAGGTTAGTTAAGCTAGGTAGCGTCGTGAAACCACCAAAAACGACGTCATCTAACGAGATAGTGTTGTTTTATTGCGAGTACGAACCTGCGATAGGTGAAATATTGTGAAAGCACACAAAACGGCATGAACAAGCCAGATACTGCGTCTTGTACCGTTACAAGTGCGAAACTGCTATGAAAGCGCATGCAAGCATCGTGAAACCTTAAAGAACGATGTCATTGAGCGAGATACAGCGTTCTGTACTGTACTAAGTTGGTGAAAAACTGTGAGGTCATGCAAATATCGTAATTGTGAAGGAAACAGTGTAATAGAGCGTTTTTAGATACAAGTGCGAAGGTTTGGTTAGGTTAAGATATGAACCGTCATAAAACCGCATTAAACGCTGTCACCTAGTGAGATGCAGTGTTTTTCACCATTACAAGTCGGAAACAGCGATATCTAATGTGAAAGCGCATGAAACCGTCGTAATGTTGCAGAAAGCATTGTAAAGTAGCGAGTAAAACGTTTTCTAACGATAGAAGTGTGAAGGTTAGGTTAGGTTAGGTTAGGTTAGTTTAAGCTAGGTAGCGTCGTGAAACCACCAAAAACGACGTCATCTAACGAGATAGTGTTGTTTTATTGCGAGTACGAACCTGCGATAGGTGAAATATTGTGAAAGCACACAAAACGGCATGAACAAGCCAGATACTGCGTCTTGTACCGTTACAAGTGCGAAACTGCTATGAAAGCGCATGCAAGCATCGTGAAACCTTAAAGAACGATGTCATTGAGCGAGATACAGCGTTCTGTACTGTACTAAGTTGGTGAAAAACTGTGAGGTCATGCAAATATCGTAATTGTGAAGGAAACAGTGTAATAGAGCGTTTTTAGATACAAGTGCGAAGGTTTGGTTAGGTTAAGATATGAACCGTCATAAAACCGCATTAAACGCTGTCACCTAGTGAGATGCAGTGTTTTTCACCATTACAAGTCGGAAACAGCGATATCTAATGTGAAAGCGCATGAAACCGTCGTAATGTTGCAGAAAGCATTGTAAAGTAGCGAGTAAAACGTTTTCTAACGATAGAAGTGCGAAGGTTAGGTTAGGTTAGGTTAGGTTAGTTTAAGCTAGGTAGCGTCGTGAAACCACCAAAAACGACGTCATCTAACGAGATAGTGTTGTTTTATTGCGAGTACGAACCTGCGATAGGTGAAATATTGTGAAAGCACACAAAACGGCATGAACAAGCCAGATACTGCGTCTTGTACCGTTACAAGTGCGAAACTGCTATGAAAGCGCATGCAAGCATCGTGAAACCTTAAAGAACGATGTCATTGAGCGAGATACAGCGTTCTGTACTGTACTAAGTTGGTGAAAAACTGTGAGGTCATGCAAATATCGTAATTGTGAAGGAAACAGTGTAATAGAGCGTTTTTAGATACAAGTGCGAAGGTTTGGTTAGGTTAAGATATGAACCGTCATAAAACCGCATTAAACGCTGTCACCTAGTGAGATGCAGTGTTTTTCACCATTACAAGTCGGAAACAGCGATATCTAATGTGAAAGCGCATGAAACCGTCGTAATGTTGCAGAAAGCATTGTAAAGTAGCGAGTAAAACGTTTTCTAACGATAGAAGTGCGAAGGTTAGGTTAGGTTAGGTTAGGTTAGTTTAAGCTAGGTAGCGTCGTGAAACCACCAAAAACGACGTCATCTAACGAGATAGTGTTGTTTTATTGCGAGTACGAACCTGCGATAGGTGAAATATTGTGAAAGCACACAAAACGGCATGAACAAGCCAGATACTGCGTCTTGTACCGTTACAAGTGCGAAACTGCTATGAAAGCGCATGCAAGCATCGTGAAACCTTAAAGAACGATGTCATTGAGCGAGATACAGCGTTCTGTACTGTACTAAGTTGGTGAAAAACTGTGAGGTCATGCAAATATCGTAATTGTGAAGGAAACAGTGTAATAGAGCGTTTTTAGATACAAGTGCGAAGGTTTGGTTAGGTTAAGATATGAACCGTCATAAAACCGCATTAAACGCTGTCACCTAGTGAGATGCAGTGTTTTTCACCATTACAAGTCGGAAACAGCGATATCTAATGTGAAAGCGCATGAAACCGTCGTAATGTTGCAGAAAGCATTGTAAAGTAGCGAGTAAAACGTTTTCTAACGATAGAAGTGCGAAGGTTAGGTTAGGTTAGGTTAGGTTAGTTTAAGCTAGGTAGCGTCGTGAAACCACCAAAAACGACGTCATCTAACGAGATAGTGTTGTTTTATTGCGAGTACGAACCTGCGATAGGTGAAATATTGTGAAAGCACACAAAACGGCATGAACAAGCCAGATACTGCGTCTTGTACCGTTACAAGTGCGAAACTGCTATGAAAGCGCATGCAAGCATCGTGAAACCTTAAAGAACGATGTCATTGAGCGAGATACAGCGTTCTGTACTGTACTAAGTTGGTGAAAAACTGTGAGGTCATGCAAATATCGTAATTGTGAAGGAAACAGTGTAATAGAGCGTTTTTAGATACAAGTGCGAAGGTTTGGTTAGGTTAAGATATGAACCGTCATAAAACCGCATTAAACGCTGTCACCTAGTGAGATGCAGTGTTTTTCACCATTACAAGTCGGAAACAGCGATATCTAATGTGAAAGCGCATGAAACCGTCGTAATGTTGCAGAAAGCATTGTAAAGTAGCGAGTAAAACGTTTTCTAACGATAGAAGTGCGAAGGTTAGGTTAGGTTAGGTTAGGTTAGTTTAAGCTAGGTAGCGTCGTGAAACCACCAAAAACGACGTCATCTAACGAGATAGTGTTGTTTTATTGCGAGTACGAACCTGCGATAGGTGAAATATTGTGAAAGCACACAAAACGGCATGAACAAGCCAGATACTGCGTCTTGTACCGTTACAAGTGCGAAACTGCTATGAAAGCGCATGCAAGCATCGTGAAACCTTAAAGAACGATGTCATTGAGCGAGATACAGCGTTCTGTACTGTACTAAGTTGGTGAAAAACTGTGAGGTCATGCAAATATCGTAATTGTGAAGGAAACAGTGTAATAGAGCGTTTTTAGATACAAGTGCGAAGGTTTGGTTAGGTTAAGATATGAACCGTCATAAAACCGCATTAAACGCTGTCACCTAGTGAGATGCAGTGTTTTTCACCATTACAAGTCGGAAACAGCGATATCTAATGTGAAAGCGCATGAAACCGTCGTAATGTTGCAGAAAGCATTGTAAAGTAGCGAGTAAAACGTTTTCTAACGATAGAAGTGCGAAGGTTAGGTTAGGTTAGGTTAGGTTAGTTTAAGCTAGGTAGCGTCGTGAAACCACCAAAAACGACGTCATCTAACGAGATAGTGTTGTTTTATTGCGAGTACGAACCTGCGATAGGTGAAATATTGTGAAAGCACACAAAACGGCATGAACAAGCCAGATACTGCGTCTTGTACCGTTACAAGTGCGAAACTGCTATGAAAGCGCATGCAAGCATCGTGAAACCTTAAAGAACGATGTCATTGAGCGAGATACAGCGTTCTGTACTGTACTAAGTTGGTGAAAAACTGTGAGGTCATGCAAATATCGTAATTGTGAAGGAAACAGTGTAATAGAGCGTTTTTAGATACAAGTGCGAAGGTTTGGTTAGGTTAAGATATGAACCGTCATAAAACCGCATTAAACGCTGTCACCTAGTGAGATGCAGTGTTTTTCACCATTACAAGTCGGAAACAGCGATATCTAATGTGAAAGCGCATGAAACCGTCGTAATGTTGCAGAAAGCATTGTAAAGTAGCGAGTAAAACGTTTTCTAACGATAGAAGTGCGAAGGTTAGGTTAGGTTAGGTTAGGTTAGTTAAGCTAGGTAGCGTCGTGAAACCACCAAAAACGACGTCATCTAACGAGATAGTGTTGTTTTATTGCGAGTACGAACCTGCGATAGGTGAAATATTGTGAAAGCACACAAAACGGCATGAACAAGCCAGATACTGCGTCTTGTACCGTTACAAGTGCGAAACTGCTATGAAAGCGCATGCAAGCATCGTGAAACCTTAAAGAACGATGTCATTGAGCGAGATACAGCGTTCTGTACTGTACTAAGTTGGTGAAAAACTGTGAGGTCATGCAAATATCGTAATTGTGAAGGAAACAGTGTAATAGAGCGTTTTTAGATACAAGTGCGAAGGTTTGGTTAGGTTAAGATATGAACCGTCATAAAACCGCATTAAACGCTGTCACCTAGTGAGATGCAGTGTTTTTCACCATTACAAGTCGGAAACAGCGATATCTAATGTGAAAGCGCATGAAACCGTCGTAATGTTGCAGAAAGCATTGTAAAGTAGCGAGTAAAACGTTTTCTAACGATAGAAGTGCGAAGGTTAGGTTAGGTTAGGTTAGGTTAGTTTAAGCTAGGTAGCGTCGTGAAACCACCAAAAACGACGTCATCTAACGAGATAGTGTTGTTTTATTGCGAGTACGAACCTGCGATAGGTGAAATATTGTGAAAGCACACAAAACGGCATGAACAAGCCAGATACTGCGTCTTGTACCGTTACAAGTGCGAAACTGCTATGAAAGCGCATGCAAGCATCGTGAAACCTTAAAGAACGATGTCATTGAGCGAGATACAGCGTTCTGTACTGTACTAAGTTGGTGAAAAACTGTGAGGTCATGCAAATATCGTAATTGTGAAGGAAACAGTGTAATAGAGCGTTTTTAGATACAAGTGCGAAGGTTTGGTTAGGTTAAGATATGAACCGTCATAAAACCGCATTAAACGCTGTCACCTAGTGAGATGCAGTGTTTTTCACCATTACAAGTCGGAAACAGCGATATCTAATGTGAAAGCGCATGAAACCGTCGTAATGTTGCAGAAAGCATTGTAAAGTAGCGAGTAAAACGTTTTCTAACGATAGAAGTGCGAAGGTTAGGTTAGGTTAGGTTAGGTTAGTTTAAGCTAGGTAGCGTCGTGAAACCACCAAAAACGACGTCATCTAACGAGATAGTGTTGTTTTATTGCGAGTACGAACCTGCGATAGGTGAAATATTGTGAAAGCACACAAAACGGCATGAACAAGCCAGATACTGCGTCTTGTACCGTTACAAGTGCGAAACTGCTATGAAAGCGCATGCAAGCATCGTGAAACCTTAAAGAACGATGTCATTGAGCGAGATACAGCGTTCTGTACTGTACTAAGTTGGTGAAAAACTGTGAGGTCATGCAAATATCGTAATTGTGAAGGAAACAGTGTAATAGAGCGTTTTTAGATACAAGTGCGAAGGTTTGGTTAGGTTAAGATATGAACCGTCATAAAACCGCATTAAACGCTGTCACCTAGTGAGATGCAGTGTTTTTCACCATTACAAGTCGGAAACAGCGATATCTAATGTGAAAGCGCATGAAACCGTCGTAATGTTGCAGAAAGCATTGTAAAGTAGCGAGTAAAACGTTTTCTAACGATAGAAGTGCGAAGGTTAGGTTAGGTTAGGTTAGGTTAGTTTAAGCTAGGTAGCGTCGTGAAACCACCAAAAACGACGTCATCTAACGAGATAGTGTTGTTTTATTGCGAGTACGAACCTGCGATAGGTGAAATATTGTGAAAGCACACAAAACGGCATGAACAAGCCAGATACTGCGTCTTGTACCGTTACAAGTGCGAAACTGCTATGAAAGCGCATGCAAGCATCGTGAAACCTTAAAGAACGATGTCATTGAGCGAGATACAGCGTTCTGTACTGTACTAAGTTGGTGAAAAACTGTGAGGTCATGCAAATATCGTAATTGTGAAGGAAACAGTGTAATAGAGCGTTTTTAGATACAAGTGCGAAGGTTTGGTTAGGTTAAGATATGAACCGTCATAAAACCGCATTAAACGCTGTCACCTAGTGAGATGCAGTGTTTTTCACCATTACAAGTCGGAAACAGCGATATCTAATGTGAAAGCGCATGAAACCGTCGTAATGTTGCAGAAAGCATTGTAAAGTAGCGAGTAAAACGTTTTCTAACGATAGAAGTGCGAAGGTTAGGTTAGGTTAGGTTAGGTTAGTTTAAGCTAGGTAGCGTCGTGAAACCACCAAAAACGACGTCATCTAACGAGATAGTGTTGTTTTATTGCGAGTACGAACCTGCGATAGGTGAAATATTGTGAAAGCACACAAAACGGCATGAACAAGCCAGATACTGCGTCTTGTACCGTTACAAGTGCGAAACTGCTATGAAAGCGCATGCAAGCATCGTGAAACCTTAAAGAACGATGTCATTGAGCGAGATACAGCGTTCTGTACTGTACTAAGTTGGTGAAAAACTGTGAGGTCATGCAAATATCGTAATTGTGAAGGAAACAGTGTAATAGAGCGTTTTTAGATACAAGTGCGAAGGTTTGGTTAGGTTAAGATATGAACCGTCATAAAACCGCATTAAACGCTGTCACCTAGTGAGATGCAGTGTTTTTCACCATTACAAGTCGGAAACAGCGATATCTAATGTGAAAGCGCATGAAACCGTCGTAATGTTGCAGAAAGCATTGTAAAGTAGCGAGTAAAACGTTTTCTAACGATAGAAGTGCGAAGGTTAGGTTAGGTTAGGTTAGGTTAGTTTAAGCTAGGTAGCGTCGTGAAACCACCAAAAACGACGTCATCTAACGAGATAGTGTTGTTTTATTGCGAGTACGAACCTGCGATAGGTGAAATATTGTGAAAGCACACAAAACGGCATGAACAAGCCAGATACTGCGTCTTGTACCGTTACAAGTGCGAAACTGCTATGAAAGCGCATGCAAGCATCGTGAAACCTTAAAGAACGATGTCATTGAGCGAGATACAGCGTTCTGTACTGTACTAAGTTGGTGAAAAACTGTGAGGTCATGCAAATATCGTAATTGTGAAGGAAACAGTGTAATAGAGCGTTTTTAGATACAAGTGCGAAGGTTTGGTTAGGTTAAGATATGAACCGTCATAAAACCGCATTAAACGCTGTCACCTAGTGAGATGCAGTGTTTTTCACCATTACAAGTCGGAAACAGCGATATCTAATGTGAAAGCGCATGAAACCGTCGTAATGTTGCAGAAAGCATTGTAAAGTAGCGAGTAAAACGTTTTCTAACGATAGAAGTGCGAAGGTTAGGTTAGGTTAGGTTAGGTTAGTTAAGCTAGGTAGCGTCGTGAAACCACCAAAAACGACGTCATCTAACGAGATAGTGTTGTTTTATTGCGAGTACGAACCTGCGATAGGTGAAATATTGTGAAAGCACACAAAACGGCATGAACAAGCCAGATACTGCGTCTTGTACCGTTACAAGTGCGAAACTGCTATGAAAGCGCATGCAAGCATCGTGAAACCTTAAAGAACGATGTCATTGAGCGAGATACAGCGTTCTGTACTGTACTAAGTTGGTGAAAAACTGTGAGGTCATGCAAATATCGTAATTGTGAAGGAAACAGTGTAATAGAGCGTTTTTAGATACAAGTGCGAAGGTTTGGTTAGGTTAAGATATGAACCGTCATAAAACCGCATTAAACGCTGTCACCTAGTGAGATGCAGTGTTTTTCACCATTACAAGTCGGAAACAGCGATATCTAATGTGAAAGCGCATGAAACCGTCGTAATGTTGCAGAAAGCATTGTAAAGTAGCGAGTAAAACGTTTTCTAACGATAGAAGTGCGAAGGTTAGGTTAGGTTAGGTTAGGTTAGTTTAAGCTAGGTAGCGTCGTGAAACCACCAAAAACGACGTCATCTAACGAGATAGTGTTGTTTTATTGCGAGTACGAACCTGCGATAGGTGAAATATTGTGAAAGCACACAAAACGGCATGAACAAGCCAGATACTGCGTCTTGTACCGTTACAAGTGCGAAACTGCTATGAAAGCGCATGCAAGCATCGTGAAACCTTAAAGAACGATGTCATTGAGCGAGATACAGCGTTCTGTACTGTACTAAGTTGGTGAAAAACTGTGAGGTCATGCAAATATCGTAATTGTGAAGGAAACAGTGTAATAGAGCGTTTTTAGATACAAGTGCGAAGGTTTGGTTAGGTTAAGATATGAACCGTCATAAAACCGCATTAAACGCTGTCACCTAGTGAGATGCAGTGTTTTTCACCATTACAAGTCGGAAACAGCGATATCTAATGTGAAAGCGCATGAAACCGTCGTAATGTTGCAGAAAGCATTGTAAAGTAGCGAGTAAAACGTTTTCTAACGATAGAAGTGCGAAGGTTAGGTTAGGTTAGGTTAGGTTAGTTTAAGCTAGGTAGCGTCGTGAAACCACCAAAAACGACGTCATCTAACGAGATAGTGTTGTTTTATTGCGAGTACGAACCTGCGATAGGTGAAATATTGTGAAAGCACACAAAACGGCATGAACAAGCCAGATACTGCGTCTTGTACCGTTACAAGTGCGAAACTGCTATGAAAGCGCATGCAAGCATCGTGAAACCTTAAAGAACGATGTCATTGAGCGAGATACAGCGTTCTGTACTGTACTAAGTTGGTGAAAAACTGTGAGGTCATGCAAATATCGTAATTGTGAAGGAAACAGTGTAATAGAGCGTTTTTAGATACAAGTGCGAAGGTTTGGTTAGGTTAAGATATGAACCGTCATAAAACCGCATTAAACGCTGTCACCTAGTGAGATGCAGTGTTTTTCACCATTACAAGTCGGAAACAGCGATATCTAATGTGAAAGCGCATGAAACCGTCGTAATGTTGCAGAAAGCATTGTAAAGTAGCGAGTAAAACGTTTTCTAACGATAGAAGTGCGAAGGTTAGGTTAGGTTAGGTTAGGTTAGTTTAAGCTAGGTAGCGTCGTGAAACCACCAAAAACGACGTCATCTAACGAGATAGTGTTGTTTTATTGCGAGTACGAACCTGCGATAGGTGAAATATTGTGAAAGCACACAAAACGGCATGAACAAGCCAGATACTGCGTCTTGTACCGTTACAAGTGCGAAACTGCTATGAAAGCGCATGCAAGCATCGTGAAACCTTAAAGAACGATGTCATTGAGCGAGATACAGCGTTCTGTACTGTACTAAGTTGGTGAAAAACTGTGAGGTCATGCAAATATCGTAATTGTGAAGGAAACAGTGTAATAGAGCGTTTTTAGATACAAGTGCGAAGGTTTGGTTAGGTTAAGATATGAACCGTCATAAAACCGCATTAAACGCTGTCACCTAGTGAGATGCAGTGTTTTTCACCATTACAAGTCGGAAACAGCGATATCTAATGTGAAAGCGCATGAAACCGTCGTAATGTTGCAGAAAGCATTGTAAAGTAGCGAGTAAAACGTTTTCTAACGATAGAAGTGCGAAGGTTAGGTTAGGTTAGGTTAGGTTAGTTTAAGCTAGGTAGCGTCGTGAAACCACCAAAAACGACGTCATCTAACGAGATAGTGTTGTTTTATTGCGAGTACGAACCTGCGATAGGTGAAATATTGTGAAAGCACACAAAACGGCATGAACAAGCCAGATACTGCGTCTTGTACCGTTACAAGTGCGAAACTGCTATGAAAGCGCATGCAAGCATCGTGAAACCTTAAAGAACGATGTCATTGAGCGAGATACAGCGTTCTGTACTGTACTAAGTTGGTGAAAAACTGTGAGGTCATGCAAATATCGTAATTGTGAAGGAAACAGTGTAATAGAGCGTTTTTAGATACAAGTGCGAAGGTTTGGTTAGGTTAAGATATGAACCGTCATAAAACCGCATTAAACGCTGTCACCTAGTGAGATGCAGTGTTTTTCACCATTACAAGTCGGAAACAGCGATATCTAATGTGAAAGCGCATGAAACCGTCGTAATGTTGCAGAAAGCATTGTAAAGTAGCGAGTAAAACGTTTTCTAACGATAGAAGTGCGAAGGTTAGGTTAGGTTAGGTTAGGTTAGTTTAAGCTAGGTAGCGTCGTGAAACCACCAAAAACGACGTCATCTAACGAGATAGTGTTGTTTTATTGCGAGTACGAACCTGCGATAGGTGAAATATTGTGAAAGCACACAAAACGGCATGAACAAGCCAGATACTGCGTCTTGTACCGTTACAAGTGCGAAACTGCTATGAAAGCGCATGCAAGCATCGTGAAACCTTAAAGAACGATGTCATTGAGCGAGATACAGCGTTCTGTACTGTACTAAGTTGGTGAAAAACTGTGAGGTCATGCAAATATCGTAATTGTGAAGGAAACAGTGTAATAGAGCGTTTTTAGATACAAGTGCGAAGGTTTGGTTAGGTTAAGATATGAACCGTCATAAAACCGCATTAAACGCTGTCACCTAGTGAGATGCAGTGTTTTTCACCATTACAAGTCGGAAACAGCGATATCTAATGTGAAAGCGCATGAAACCGTCGTAATGTTGCAGAAAGCATTGTAAAGTAGCGAGTAAAACGTTTTCTAACGATAGAAGTGTGAAGGTTAGGTTAGGTTGGTTAGGTTAGTTTAAGCTAGGTAGCGTCGTGAAACCACCAAAAACGACGTCATCTAACGAGATAGTGTTGTTTTATTGCGAGTACGAACCTGCGATAGGTGAAATATTGTGAAAGCACACAAAACGGCATGAACAAGCCAGATACTGCGTCTTGTACCGTTACAAGTGCGAAACTGCTATGAAGCGAGCGCATGCAAGCATCGTTGAAACACTTAAAAGAACGATGTAATTGGAGGCGAGATATAGCGTTCTGTACTGTGACTAAGTGGGATGAAAAACTGTGAGGGCATGCAAATATCGTAATTAGTGAAGGAAACAGTGTAATAGAGCGTGGTTAGATACAAGTGCGAACGGTTGGTTAGTTAACGCTATGAAACTCGTCATAAAACCGCATTAAACGCTGTCACCTAGTGAGATGCAGTGTTTTTCACATTACAAGTCGGAAACAGCGATATCTAATGTGAAAGCGCATGAACCGTCGTAATGTTGCAGAAAGCATTGTAAAGTAAGCGAGTAAAACGTTTTCTAACGATAGAGTGCGAAGGTTAGGTTAGGTTAGGTTAGGTGCTAAGCTAGGTAGCGTCGTGAAACCCACCAAAAACGACGTCATCTAAACGAATAGTGTTGTTTTATTGCGAGTACGAACCTGCGATAGGTGAAATATTGTGAAAGCACACAAAACGGCATGAACAAGCCAGATACTGCGTCTTGTACCGTTACAAGTGCGAAACTGCTATGAAAAGCGCATGCAAGCATCGTGAAACCTTAAAGAACGATGTCATTGAGCGAGATACAGCGTTCTGTACTGTACTAAGTTGGTGAAAAACTGTGAGGGTCATGCAAATATCGTAAGTGTGAAGGAAACAGTGTAATAGAGCGTTTTTAGATACAAGTGCGAAGGTTTGGTTTAGGTTAAGATATGAACCGTCATAAAACCGCATAAACGCTGTCACCTAGTGAGATGCAGTGTTTTTCACCATTACAAGTCGGAAAACAGCGATATCTAATGTGAAAGCGCATGAACCGTCGTAATGTTGCAGAAAGCATTGTAAAGTAGCGAGTAAACGTTTTCTACGATAGAAGTGCGAAGGTTAGGTTAGGTTAGGTTAGGTTAGTTTAAGCTAGGTAGCGTCGTGAAACCACCAAAAACGACGTCATCTAACGAGATAGTGTTGTTTTATTGCGAGTACGAACCTGCGATAGGTGAAATATTGTGAAAGCACACAAAACGGCATGAACAAGCCAGATACTGCGTCTTGTACCGTTACAAGTGCGAAACTGCTATGAAAGCGCATGCAAGCATCGTGAAACCTTAAAGAACGATGTCATTGAGCGAGATACAGCGTTCTGTACTGTACTAAGTTGGTGAAAAACTGTGAGGTCATGCAAATATCGTAATTGTGAAGGAAACAGTGTAATAGAGCGTTTTTAGATACAAGTGCGAAGGTTTGGTTAGGTTAAGATATGAACCGTCATAAAACCGCATTAAACGCTGTCACCTAGTGAGATGCAGTGTTTTTCACCATTACAAGTCGGAAACAGCGATATCTAATGTGAAAGCGCATGAAACCGTCGTAATGTTGCAGAAAGCATTGTAAAGTAGCGAGTAAAACGTTTTCTAACGATAGAAGTGCGAAGGTTAGGTAGGTTAGGTTAGGTTAGTTAAGCTAGGTAGCGTCGTGAAACCACCAAAAACGACGTCATCTAACGAGATAGTGTTGTTTTATTGCGAGTACGAACCTGCGATAGGTGAAATATGTGAAAGCACACAAAACGGCATGAACAGCCAGATATTGCGTCTTGTACCGTTACAAGTGCGAAACTGCTATGAAAGCGCATGCAAGCATCGTGAAACCTTAAAGAACGATGTCATTGAGCGAGATACAGCGTTCTGTACTGTACTAAGTTGGTGAAAACTGTGAGTCATGCAAATATCGTAATTGTGAAGGAAACAGTGAATAGAGCGTTTTTTAGATACAAGTGCGAAGGTTGGTTAGGTTAAGATATGAACCGTCATAAAAACCGCATTAAACCTGTCACCCTAGTGAGATGCAGTGTTTTTCACCGATTACAAGTCGGAAACAGCGATATCTAATGTGAAAGCGCATGAAACCGTCGTAATGTTGCAGAAAGCATTGTAAAGTAGCGAGTAAAAACGTTTTCTAACGATAGAAGTGCGAAGGTTAGGTTAGGTTAGGTTAGGTTAGTTTAGCTAGGTAGCGTCGTGAAACCACCAAAAACGACGTCATCTAACGAGATAGTGTTGTTTTATTGCGAGTACGAACCTGCGATAGGTGAAATATTGTGAAAGCACACAAAACGGCATGAACAAGCCAGATACTGCGTCTTGTAACCGTTACAATGCGAAACTGCTATGAAAAGCGCATGCAAGCATCGTGAAACCTTAAAGAACGATGTCATTTGAGCGAGATACAGCGTCTGTACTGTACTAAGTTTGTGTGAAAAACTGTGAGGTCATGCAAATATCGTAAATGTGAACAAAACAGTGTTACCGAGCGTTTTGTAGATACAAGTGCGAAGGTTAGGTTAGGTTAAGGTATGAAGCGTCATAAAACCGCATAAAACAATGTCAGCTATTGAGATGCAGTGTTTTTCACCATTACAAGTCGGAAATTGCGATATCTAGTGTGAAAGCGCATGAAAGCGTTGTAATGTTGCAGAAAGCATTGTAAAGTAGCGAGTAAAACGTTTTCTAACGCTAGAAGTGCGAAGGTTAGGTCAGGTTGAGGAATGTTAGTTTAAGCTAGGTAGCACCGTGAAACCACCGAAAACGACGTCATCTTACGAGATAATGTTATTGTTGCAAGTACGAAACTGCGTTTTCATGTGAAATATTGTGAAAGCACACAAAATGGCGTGAGCTAGCCAGATACTGCGTGCTGTATCCTTACAAGTGCGAGACTGCTATATTGTGATATTCTCGTGAAAGCGCATGCAAGCATCGTGAAACTTTAAAGAACGATGTCCTTTAGCGAGATACAGCTTCTGCTTTGTACTAAGTTGGTGAAAAACTGTGAGGTCATGCAAATATCCCTAATGTGAACGAAACGGTGTTACCGAGCGTTTTAGACACAAGTGCCAAGATTAGGTTAGGTTAGGTTATGAAGCGTCATAAAACCGAATGAAACAATCTCAGCTATTGAGATGCAGTGTTTTTTCCACCATTACAAGTCGGAAACTGCGATATCTAGTGTGTAAACGCGTGAAAGCGTCGTAATGTTGCAGAAAGCATTGTAAAGTAGCGAGTAAAACGTTTTCTAACGCTAGAAGTGCGAAGGTTAGCTTAGGTTGAGTTATGTTAGTTTAAGCTAGGTAGCGTCGTGAAACCACCGAAAACGACGTCATCTAACGAGATAGTGTTGTTGTTGCAAGTACTAAACTGCGATATGTGAAATATTGTGAAAAAATACAAAATGGCGTGAACTAGCCAGATACTGCGTCTTGTACCGTTCAAGTGCGAAACTGCTATGAAAGCGCATGCAAGCATCGTGAAACCTTAAAGAACGATGTCATTGAGCGAGATACAGCGTTCTGTACTGTACTAAGTTGGTGAAAACTGTGAGGTCATGCAAATATCGTAATTGTGAAGGAAACAGTGTAATAGAGCGTTTTTAGATACAAGTGCGAAGGTTGGTTAGGTTAAGATATGAACCGTCATAAAACCGCATTAAACGTTGTCACCTAGTGAGATGCAGTGTTTTTCACCATTACAAGTCGGAAACAGCGATATCTAATGTGAAAGCGCATGAAACCGTCGTAATGTTGCAGAAAGCATGTAAGTAGCGAGTAAAACGTTTTCTAACGATAGAAGTGCGTAAGGTTAGGTTTTAGGTTAGTTAGGTTAGTTAAGCTAGGTAGCGTCGTGAAACCACCAAAACGACGTCATCTAACGAGATAGTGTTTGTTTATTGCGAGTACGAAACTGCGATATGTGAAATATTGTGAAAAAACACAAAATGGCGTGAACTAGCCAGATACTGCGTCTTGTACCGTTACAAGTGCGAAACTGCTATATTGTGATGTTCTCGTGAAAGCGCATGCAAGCCTCGTGAAACCTAAAGAATGATGTCAATTAGCGAGATACAGTGTTCTGTACTTTACTAAGTTGGTAAAAACTGTGAGCCATGCAAATATCTAAATGTGAACGAAACGGTGTTACCGAGCGTTTTGTAGACACAAGTGTCAGGGTTAGGTTAGGTTAAGTTATGAAGCGTCATATAAACCGCATGAAACAATCTGAGCTATTGAGATGCATGTTTTTTCACCATTACAAGTCGGAAAACGGCGATATCTATTGTGAAAACGCATTGAAAGCGTCGTAATGATGCAAAAAACATTGTAAAGTAGCGAGGAAAACGTTTTTAACGCTATAAGTGCGAAGGTTTGGTTAAGTGAGTTATATTAGTTCAAGCTAGGTAGCGTCGTGAAACCACCGAAAACGACGTCATCTAACGAAGATAGTGTTTGTTTCTGTTGCGCGAAGTACACGAAACTGCTGATTCCATTGCTGAAATATTGTGATAAAACACCACCACAAACTGGCGTGACCAATAGCCAGATCCTGCGTCTTTTGTACCATTAACAAGCTGCGAAACTGCTATATTGTCATATTCTCGTGAGAAGCGTCTGCACAGCTCCAGCCTGACAACCCTTAAGAACGATGTCCTTTAGCGAGGATACAGGCGTTCTGTACTGTACTAAGTTCGCCTAAAAACTGTGACGGTCATGGCCAAATCTCCTTAAATGTAATCTGAAACGGTGCTTTACCGAGCATTTGCTAGACAATTCATACTGTGCCAAAGGTCTATTGGTTAGGTTTTACGTTGTTTCTGAGGCATCATAAAACCGCCATGAAAACAACTCCTCATCTCATTGAGTGCAGTGTTTTTACGATGCGGACAGCATCCTTATACTCGCCCCTTGTAGTGCGCCGGTCCGCGCCGTCCGCGCCGTCCGCACCGCCTTAGTTGAGCTAAGTCATTACGTCTGATACAATAATCACTCGTTCTCTGCTACTGCAATATTAACGCCGTTCATCAAGTATAAGGTTATTTGTCTGCACTTCAAAAGCATACATGTGTCCGAGTTAAAACCGGTCAAAGTGTCACTATAAATGCACCGGAAGGTAAAAGTATTGGTACGGAAACCAGTAACACAAACATGATACTTGTACGGTAAAGTTAGCTATTTAAAACCTACGCGAGCGTCGGTGCACACTGAACCATGCCTGTGTATTCAGGCATGTGTCTAACTCTGTTACCAGCCACTAAACTGTTTTAGCGGGACGGCTCAGTGCTCTCCCATAGTTGAGTACGAAGTACTCAAAATCGTTCAACATATTAGATGCGGAAGCATCTTATACTCGCGCCTTGTAGTGCGCCGTCCGCGCCGTCCGCACCGCTTCTCGAACATTCGACAGCTGACGCGCGCGCATGCGCCGTCGCGCCGTCGCCCACCATCTGTGCCGCGCGCGCTTCTCCTTCGAGAACATTCGACAGCTGACAGCGCATGCGTCGTCGCGCCGTCGCCATCTGTGCCGCGCGCGCGCTTCTCCTTCGAGAACATTCGACAGCTGACAGCGCATGCACCGTCGCGCTGTATATATACTCAAGGTCGGCGCTCGCTCGCTCAGTTGCCAGCTCGTCCGTTGGTTCGTCGCAATAAATAAAACACCCCCTTTCGCATACGTGCCGTAACGTGTTCACTCATTTAACACCCCATTTCACAACCACGTTAACCAATTTAGCCATCGACCCAAGTAAGTCGCAATTTAACACCCGTTAACCAATTACATGCTTCCGCATCCTCCTCAGTGTTCCCCCGAGAGAAGCTGCGGGCAATTTTTTTGATCTTATCATCACCTGTACATCTTCTTCATCTGAAAATATCATCACCAGCGTGATTTAGCTCGAGCCTGGCTTAATAAACCGGTTCCTCACAATATGATTAGCAATGAGCACATAATTGTGCATCTTTAACGCTGAAGGACACACAAATGTAGATTGAAATGGCGAATGTAACGAGACATCGGCTGGCTGTGATATGTTAAAGTACGCGGTATTTAATAGCGATATCGATGCCGCACGTCGAGGCGCGTGTTCTACGCCCTTGCGCTTCGCTCTTCGCCGCTGCGCTATCCAGTAACGCCGCTGTGAGTACGGGCATGCATGGCCTTCGAGATGTGCGGCGCGCTGGTGCGTGCGAACGCTAAGAACTGTTTTCCGTGCTAGGTTGCTAGACTCAATGGCGTAGATCAGTGAGTACTCGGTCTATGGTGTTTGAAAAAATCGTGTGACGTAAATTCAATTGCGGTCAGCAAAGAATCGGCCAGTTTCTCTCTCTCTCTCTTTCTTACAGTGCCTGCGTGTGTGCGTTTGTATAAAAGAAAGAGAGTGAGATAGATAGCTGTTGTTATCATACAGACACTTCTGCCGGTGCATAGACTTTTCCAAAAGATAGCAGGAGCATTCCTCTATGAAGTGTTGCGCAAGAGTACAAAAGGCTGACGTCGTTGCCTCGGCAGTGAATTTGTTTGGGGAGCCGTACATATTTACAGAAACCCAGACAGCAGTATAGTGGCACCCTATAAGAGCCCTCGTTTCAAGACATGTACATACACTCATCTGTGCGCGGGGGAACTGGATCGGACACAGTGAGACCATGCTTGGGAAAGAGTTGGCGGACGCCATAGTTGACACTCTGAGCGAAATTTCAAGAGAATGTTAAGCAGATTGAGTGTGTGCATGAACACCTTTTTTATCGTTTTTTTTCCTTTTCTATCCTCACCGGCCCTATTTGAGCTCGTCTTAACTCTCGTTCTCACGTAACTTACCTGCGCGGGCTGCATGACTAATGGCGAAGGCCTCATCTTCGCGGCCATTAGTTTCTTGCGCCTACACTGCATCAGGGAGCAGTAACAGTGCACAGCGTCCGCGTGGGAGGGCTGGAGGGGGTCATTATTAATTTCCACCGGCTACTGACAATCTGGCGTTTTGGCAGGCACCGCGCACGCACTGCATCGGCACTCGCCTCGGGCCCTCCCCTTCCAAAAATAAAGACGACCAAAGTCAAGAGAGAGAGAGAGAGAGAGAGAGAGAGAGAGAGATGAAACATTGAGATAATGAATCAAATACATAAAAAGGCTTCTAAGCACAGGTGCGCGGTTTTTACTGCGATACTACGAAGATGCGTAGGCGGACATCTGCAGCGCAGGCGAGAGTGACTCGCCTCTGAAAGAATGCAACCGGATTACACGTGAGTCACGCACTGGGCAAGGTATTCGCGCTGAAATAGTAACCTGAAGTAGGAAGGGTGTAGCAATGAAGAAGCAGCCAGTGAGACGATAGAGAGAGAGAGAAAGGAAGGAGAGAGGGAGAAATGGCAGTCACTCATTTTGGTGCCTCTATACAGTGAGACCACCGTAGAGAGCCAATTTAGGAGCTCGATTTGTGTTGCGGAACATTTCGTGGGAAGTAATATCTCTGATGTAGCTTTACGACACGTCACAGTTGTAAATACAGCCGGTAATTGCGGAGACGCGTCGCTAGTTTGCGTTAGGAGCAAGCACATCACGACCAGTAGGGGGAGTAATGGAGTTGCATACCGCTAAAAAATTGACTCACTGACAACAACGACCCAAAGACCAGAATCCAGCAAAGCTTAGTGATAATACAATTTTGTAATGAACAATGAAGCCTCCTTGCTGTGCTGGCCCTTCTTATTCTAGGTGTTACACAAATTTATTGTATTTAAGAGTATACTCTAAATACGCTACGCTAGTACGTAATATATAAATATTACGTAGTACCGTTCAGATTTTGTGCAAGAAGTGATGTAAAGCACGTGCTACGTCAGTCAACACTTAATATTTAAGATACACAAACACATCCTGCACGCTCGCACGGCTTCGTACGAGGCGTCGTTATAGATGGCTTCAATAAAAACAGTAAAGGAAGAGGTTTTTTGTACTGTGTTTTGCCGTCGCTTGCAGTCATCGCGCTTTCATTGAGGCCATATTTCATATACTCAAGTGCGCATGTGAGCTGATGACAGTGTCAGCATGATGCCAGCAAGCGGTTACTTTTTTTTCTTCGTTACTTGCTAGAGTTAATAAACTCGGTGCACTCATTTGATAAGGTCCGCTGCAAGAGAAGGGTAACGCTTAATTACCGGGCATGGTGGGCAAAACTGGCGCGCACCCAGTTGGGCGCAGCTGACGCTTTGCTCGTCCATTGCATTTGCAGCCGGAGAACGTTCTGTGCACTACGCGCACGGGCAACCGTATTAAGTTGATCGACTTCGCCTGGCGCGCTTCTACGAGCCTGGAAAGAAGCTGCATGGTACTGTTTGGCACACCGGAGTTCGTGGCTCCCGAGGTCGTCAACTTCGACAAGGTCGGATTCCAGACAGACATGTGGAGTGTCGGCGTCATCTGCTATGGTCCTGTGAGTAGTACGGTCTGTGTTGCCTCACTCACTCACTCACTCACGCACTCACTCACTCACTCACTAAATCAATCAATCAATCAATCAATCAATCAATCAATCAATCAATCAATCAATCAATCAATCAACCAATCAATCAATCAATCAATCAATCAAATAATCATTGTACCATGTACTAAACAGCATAATGAGGCACTCGATCACTTAGCTCCTAGCTCACTTTATAAAACTTAAAATCAGTCCGTCGTGTGACTTGTGCATTCACTTGGCTCTTGAATTAGTCGCTGCGCCGCTTGATCACTTCTCGACCCCTATTTACTCACTCGTTCCCAATGCACACTTTCGCATTTCGAGGTCCTACCCAAACGAAAGCGCTTAAGCATACAGTATGTTTGAGCAAACTTTAGCGAATGCATTGCCGGTTCGATTTTTTAATTGCAATACCCCAGTTAACCATGTCACAACGTACACACGAATAGCATCGTTGGCGAAAGTATGCGCGACCAAACTTATAGTGAGGAGATTTCGTATACGCCCACACGTCCAAACATGTTCTCTCGCCTGCCAGCAAATTTTCAGTTCGTTAGCCAGCATTGCTTTCGATCGCAAAGGCGACAGTACTTTTTTGTGGATATTTTTTTCCTAAATAAGAATACGAATACATACACTGCCATTAACACATGTAGTCCCACGACATTTTACTAGCAGCATTGCATTAGTGACAGCATTAATAACATCATTATTGACATACTATGATGCGAGGTAGTCAAGACAAAAATAGAGATGGCTCTTCTCGCGTTTTAGACCACCTCTTAAAACTGATAATGCTGTGCACATATGTCGACATGATTAGTACAAGGAAGAAATAATTGCTCAAAATTAAATGATCTAATTAACCTAAGCTTACGCAAAACGCCTGTTTTGATGTTGTGCCACTGACAGCTGATTTTCACAACTGTGCGCACTGAAACACGATATGAAGAGGCAGCGCAAGCTAACCGACTTTACTTAAAATGTTCTCAAACTGAACTTGTAGGTACTAGTAACTTGACTATGAGTTTGTGCGGATGCTGTATCATAATTAGGTAATAAGCAGCGGAGTGACATAGCGTCAATAATGGGTGTGCTCGTTCCCAGTTCCAGTTTTATAGTAAGTGTGATAGATTTGTGAAATATTCAATGTTCCCGGTCGCTCTCGTTTACTCTTTGAATGTCTTCGTTTCTTTCGTGCAATTAAAGTCTGAACTATTCACTGACCAATACACAGGCTCTCCGGGCTCTCACCTTTCATGGGAAACAGTGAACTCGAGACGATGGCGAACGTCACCAGAGCGGAATACGACTTCGACGATGAGAGCTTTGACCAGATCTCCGAAGAAGCGAAAGACTTCATAGCAAAGCTCCTGTTAAAAGACAAAGAGTGAGTATCGTCAAACACGAATGTCATAAAAAGAACTCTGACGGCAGAGATTAACCAGAACTGAAGAATAAGCTGCTGTCCGGACATCCACCCACAATAAAAGGTGAAAGAAATTGATCAGGTAGTTCATGTGAATGAACCATAAAGTAGACATATAAGTGTCAACTGCGAATGATGTAGACGCGTGCAAAATACAAAATGCCCTTTGGCATGTTCCTTGTTTCGAGATGCATGTTACGACTTTAAATTCTTCCATTTGTTGTCGTACCGTGCACGTTGGATTTCCGGACGCAGCAGCTGTATTTAAATAGAGACAATGTGTAATATGCAACAGGCTTATGCGTTTGTGTATACTTCTGTAACAAGTGTATAACGATGCACGTCTAGCAAACGGCAAGAGTTCGAGAAGATCTGGAAGTTTCTAATGAAGCAGTTATAGAGATAGCTAGGTTTAAGTCTACAATCAGTTGGTCTGTTGGTCGACAATCAATCAATCAATCAATCAATCAATCAATCAATCAATCAATCAATCAATCAACCAACCAATCAATCAATCTAAAATGACTCAATTGTATATGGTTGTTTACTAGAACCTGTTCTTGGGATGATAGCTGGTTCATTCTGAAGAAAGGTCAATTTCTTGTCGCTTTCTTTTTTTAGCGTCTACGAGGGTTGCGTTCTTCGTCTTTCTTTAGATTGTATTGTTGTACCTATCCAACAACTTTTGACTATCGTCGTTTTGTTTTCGCAGTGACCGTATGACAGCCGCCCAGGGCTTGAACCATCCGTGGCTTCGGGTAGGTGTTACAACTCCTCAGCCTATAGAGGAAATTGAGGCACCAGACTTTCAGGTTGGTCATTTGCCGCAGTGCTTTGGCACCACGGTAGCCATCCCCGAATGCACGACCACCTGACCGATGAAGCCCCGTCCACAGAAACAAAAGACCTGTGGCTCACTTTTTGCCCGTTTTCATCGGTCCCCCATCCAGAGACCTGTGGCCTGTCGTCCTGCATCCAGATCACTTAGTCGATTTGCCGGCATCCCTTCCCGAACCGCGTTTGGAACGAATGATTGGAATGATAGGCTGCGGCCCTGTGCCCAGCCCTAAATAATAATAATCCCTAAAATTTGTTGATGATTGAACTTTGCCCATCGTTTATAGAGATCAATTGTGAGGGCAATATTATTAAAGCGCCAATTTAAAGAATATAATTGGTGTTTGTTGCAAATGCAGTGAGTAGAGTAGGAAGCAAAAGATTAAGACCATTATTCCCGTGCAATGGACAGCCTGCTGATGGGGTATTTTGTTGCGCTTGCCCTGCTTCATCATGAATGTATGCTACACTTGCCTAGAGATTTAACACGAATAAAGTGACATAATCTTATAACCCACTAATCATCACTGAAACTCCCAGCATTAACTAGGAAACCAATATACCACGTATGCCACATTTTCCCAAGATGCTTAAAACGCTGATTGCGAAAATTAATGGCGAAAATTCTACAGTGCAATCTCACTACCACCGCAGCGATCGACCTAATGCACGCATTATGTGGTTGCTTCGTCGTGATAGTATCCCATCGTCGTGTTGTGAAGGCAGAGCTTTATACTGCACGCACCAGGTGCACTTCTTTTTTAATCTGGGATAAACCACTCATGCAAAGAAATAATAATGAGGTTTGCACACATACCTGATCATGAATAATTGCATTGGGCTTTGGTTCTCGCATCTGCTTTTTTTAAATTTCAAAATATAGGAAAAGCTAGTTTGTTTCGCATCTAGTTGCTATAACTAAAAGGACCTTAACATTCCGAAATATACTTGAAATGACTGAACACTGCATAAAATTTTGAAAATATAACGCTTTTTACGGCTTCTGTCTTTATGCATGGCAAACGCTGAAGTAACGCTGTAGGTTTTCGCGGTATATAGCTACGAAGAAACGTGGACGCACGCTATGCTAGCGCAGAAAAAAGCTTGGAGCTGATAGTGAGTTGTCAAAGAACCTATGTAGAAGCGTTGGCTAATGCACATCTCTAAACATGGTTCAAAAAGCTAAACTAGCAAGTTCTACACATATATTAGAAAATTATCAAAAGAACCACCTTTTTTATAGTATTAACATTAACAGGGACAGTAATGAGGAACGGTAATGTCAGTGGTGCAAAATTATATGTTTTTCCATATTTCTGTGCACTTTGTGTTTCATATCCTCACGTCCACTGTCTGATTTTTTTGTTGATACAGAAGGATAAGAAGAGAGACGACACGCAATTGGACAAGAAGAAGCTGAAATGTTTCGTCATCAGGAGGAGGTGGCAGGTACGAGCCCAGCTTCTTCGAATGTCTACTGAATTGACGTTTGTACTATGACGTGGAGACACCTTGTTAAACAAATCGTGCACATATCTGGGTGCCTCATATCAGCGTAGGCTGTTTATGTACTTCTTAAACGATGTCACACTATATAAAGAAAAAGTCGCCATCTCTAAAGTGCGTATGTCTGTTGCAGTGGTAGCACAAATTTTGGTCAGTAGAAAAGGTCGCAAGCCTGACATTATGTTGACGGGGCTCTAAAGTTCACTAATATTTTTCGTATGAGGCATTTGTGCGCGTATGTATACGTTCATGTGTTTGGAGTTTTTTCTTTCACGAAGGTTGGCCTAAAGGGGCCCTGTAACACCTTTTTAAATAATCATCGAGCGATTTCATTAAGAAGGAGCTTATTTCCTAACAGATTTGCTACCGCAAGCATTACTTAAAATTTGTCAAGCACGAACAGAGTTGCAAGATTTTGTCGCACGCTGTAAGCACTTTCTCTCTCGTTTCGTACCAGTGAACGCCATAAAGCTACGCAGCGGGAAATTACAAATGGGGCAAGAAGGTGCTCGTCCGTGCATCAGCGCGCATCCTAACCTTGCGCACTTTGTTTTTTTTAACTGTGGCTTACTTGAAGAGGTATCACGAGCGTACTGCTGCATGCATTTGCAACTGTATACAATTCTAGGACTGAGTACAGCACGGGCACGTCGCGGCATCTCGCGGAAGCCACATTACCTATGCAACTCACAGTGTTCAAATAAGGTAGTCGCCATTCACTGGGTGTTTATGACGTAGTCATTTCGGATTATGACATCATTTGTCCAGAGAAGAGTGGGCGATTTATAGCTCACCTTAAACATTGATTCTAAATTAGAGACCGTGTGCTGTGTTTTAATGCTTGTGCCACACGTTGCCACGATCTTCTACTACCAATCAGCCTCGTTTTCTGAGCAAGCTAAAAATGTGTTGCAGGGTTCCTTTAAATCTACCGCACCTTCCTCTGGCAGTACAAGGCTTGCTTCTCCGAACACTTTTAGAGAGGCCGTAATCTTTGGGATCGTTTCACCGCACGCGCATCACGGCACAGCGATTTCTAAACTCAACCCAACTGAGTGGCCACTTACGAAGCTTCGCTGCATTCGATTAGTTTCCGCAATCAATAACCCAATTCTTGCTTTATGTTAAGTTGACTCGCTCAGTCTACAGAGTGACAAAAATGGCCGATTTAGTGTCATTCTGCCATTAACCTCGAGGTTATTTAACACATCCTCGTGTCTATCTATGCTTTCCAGAAAATGGTGAATGCATTTCTCGCCCTGAGGCGCATGGGAGCCACCATCTCGCCATCTACGCCTTGAACGCTTAACAGGTGGGCTGCGTACTGCCCCTGGCAGTGCAGCTATTACAACTGTGTGTACGCGTTTGTATTATTGCGTGAACGCAATAAGATGATTTTCTCGTTTCGGAGACAAGGCTTTTCTGCATTAATTCTTGGTTTTTTATCGTAATATTGAATATACGGCTGTTGATACAGCTGGTCCTTCTCTGATGTGTCATGCTTGTATAAGCAGCATTGGAGCCACTTAACACGAAAAAAAAAATTCCCAGTCAGCAACGTCCTAAAAGAAAGCTCTTTTCTCCTGACCAATTGAAATTTTCACTGCGCTGCTAACAAAACATTTACCAGACTTTGGTGTCGTCTCAGCTGCATTACCAGGCATATCTTTAATGATTATCGGTTAGGGTTTAAATTAAGGTGCATCGATTCACAGTTAAAAGCTCGCTTCATGCTTTATACCATTCTATTTTTCATTTAGTTCCTGATAGGTACTTTTTTACACGTATAGTTATGCAGGAGTTTAGTTAAGAACGAAAATATAAAGCACCTTGGTACTGATTTCCTGCGACTGAATGAAAAAAATAAAAGGGGGGAGAAATAAATAAGACAGAACACCCAACACATTTCGTCGTAGCCGTTAGTTGTCATCGATCATGCGAGAAAAGCAGAAATTAAGGAGTGGTATTGCGGTTACCCGCCCCTAATGAGTATTCGTGCAAGTGCGTTCAAGTTAAGCTCACTAGGGATAGAAACTCGCACTGCTAGCGCCCCAAGTTTGTACCTGCATGTAGCAACCACGCTAGGGAGTCGTCTTGTCTTGCGAAAACCATTAAATACTTGGGGCCGAGAAGCACTCAGCACAGCCAGTCGCACGCGGCAGAGCCATTAGAGCTCGCACACAGTCACGCACAACCGCCGAGTGCGCACAGCAGAGTGCCAATCGAAGATGAAACGCAAGATTCAGCGGCCATTTTGTTCTCACTTTCGTAATTCGCTGCAACCAGAAGTTAGTCAGGGTTGACTGAAAATTTTACAACAACGGTTTTGTCGGGATATCAAAAAGAGCACTCGATTTACATTCAAGCGACTTAGTTCGAGCTTTTATTTTACGGAGTTGCCAGCTGTGGTGACTTGTTGGTGTGCCATTGCGCTCCAAAGAATGATGATGTGAATAGGATTGCCGGCCAGGCTATTGATAATGAGGACGTAACAGGAGTTCTGTCTTGTTTTTAGGTTTGCGTGTGTGCTAAATAACACTACACGCGTTCAAAAGTAATCCAGAGGTGTCCGCTATTTTATTCTTCGAAATACACTTTGCACTTTCGGTATCATAAACCGAACGATCCAGAATAGTTTTGGCCTAATATTTCTGAAAATAGTTTATTTACAGTTCATTTGCGTGCTAGTTGACGTAATCCTTGTGCGTAAAAAGCAGAACTGTGAATTGTGCGTGTACGGTAGACACCCAAGATGCATTCGAGGGTCACCTGATTGGACTTAGTCTCATTGAGATTCCCGTGAAAATGTCTTGCACAGTCAAGCGCAAAAGTTTACGAACAATGCGAGTGCGTGGCCGAAAGCCTCTTCAGGACACTTCCGCTACGTCAGCGGAGATCGACGGCACCACCGCGCCCTAAACGCATCCTTCCCTGATTTATGGCCTCTCTTTTTTCTGAGAGTGTGCAAATAATTTTCAGCTTTGGCTTGTCACCGCGACGCGCCTTTTGTCGTCTGCGTCTACGTGCTTCTGCCTCGAATACAGTTTATGAACACAACTTTTGTCACTTGCAATATATATTACAAAGCGATACTTAGCCAACAGAACGCCGTTCAAAGCACGCTGCAATAGCGTTGATCCTGCTATAAAAATAGAAATGTGACAGTCATACTGCAGATGAGCGCTTCGTGTGAGAACTGGGAACTAACAGTGCGCTATGTGGCAGTAGAAAATTGAAAGGCCAGTGAATAACAGCAGTTTGGCAGGGGCTCACAAGGTTCGCAAACTTTTGTGGTTTAATGTACGTGCATAAGCGCCGACTAGCTTTATTTATATTTTGACATGGCATTTAAGTTTAATCAGGGGAATTATTACCCGACATAGGGTGCCGTCACTGGTTTTAGTATACTATACAGAAAAGAAGAAATATGAGGGAGAAAATATTATATTGTTTGATATTCATACACGCGTTTATCATTATTTGTTGGTGCGTGTTGAGATACGGATGATATCCTCGAAAGCCTTCTGCCCTGTTGCGTTTCTCACCATTATGTTTTCCAGCATTTCTTGCATTCCACGAAAGACGGCTAGTCGCGGCTGCTTCGGGCATACGATTTCTGTAACGTACACTATACTACCTGTATACGATAGGGTCTCATTGCTGGGACGTCAACTCCTGTGTTGGCAAGCTGAACAGGGTGGTGCCACCCTTAATCGTGTACCGCATAAAGTGCTCAATAAAACAAGAACAATGGACTCTCTTCACCTAGTTCCCGACTTTAACTAGCCATTTAGCAGGGAACTAACAGTGATAGGCATAATACACGACACCTTACTGCATGTCAAGAGAACACATCCAAACCTCATACTTGAGAAATAAGGTACAAAGAGATTTGCTTAGTTACACGGTTTGCGATGCTTGTCAGGTATCTCCGAGGCGCTGAGGTTATTCTGGTGTCATTTTCCTTTTTACTGCGTGGTCGGTCTCGTGGAGAGCGTGGTCGGAAACCAGAAAGTTCGTTGAGGTACTTTGGGAAGGCTAATTGTACTGTGTAGTATTAGTCAACCCACAAGCTTCAATTTGCATATAACAAAAATAAAAATTATAAGTTGAACTGACCTTACGTACTCCCTTGTCAGCCTCGCTAATACGTGAAGTAATGGCGCGTGTAAAAAAAAAAAACTCGGTACACAACTTAATTACCCACAATTGAGTTATGCTGTCTGTTGAGTGGAAAATATTTTAAAAGAGTGCTTGGAGTGCCGCTTTCTCTTTCATACACGTTGCTTTTGTGTTTTGTTTGTATTCAGTTTATACGCTCCACTTCGAGCTACACAACGCGCATGACTCGTTCAGCAATAGGGTTTTCTTTAGCGCATCTTTTGGTATATGCAATATACTTTTTGTTCATTTCAGAACCTATGAAAGCTTCCAAGACCCACCATGTGTTCCCCGTGTCTTCACTCCGACTGATCTTCAAGAGAAGACTAACGTTACATTTCATCGAATCACTTTTCGTTTAACTCCGCAATCTCCAGATTTTTTTTAATGGCAACGAACGTGCCTGAGCATGTATCTCGCATTTCTTGAATTACCTCGACGTTCTAGGAGAACGCGATACTGATTGCAAGCTCCGTTGCAAACAAATGTGCAAGTGACTAATTTTAAGGGAGTATTGAGTAATTTATCTCTGGCGTATCCAGAGAGAACTACAAATCAGCAGTGCTTGATTCAAAACATGAAACCTGAGAAATGCCATTCTTATTTTGTAATTACCGCCTCACAATCCCCGTTAGAGCCGTAAATTAAAACAAATTCTTCACGAAGTTACTGCTGAACTTCGCTTTGAGGTGCTGAGATTTCGTTAACGTAGCTTTTCTATTTAAAAACAATAAAAAGAAACAGCCTAATGTTTTGTTCAGGTTAGTGCGTGGTACACTATTCAGTGAAGTTATAACAGAAATGCTTTAATTTTTTTTTGCACTGTTTGCTCATAATGCCTCGCCACCATAGGAACATTGCCTACACTGATTTAGGTTCGTATGGTTATGTCAGACACGCTTTTAAATGCGTAAGAAAAGCCCTGCGGTGGTTGCTGCATCTATACCCAGCGGAAAATGTGGACGCCCAAGCTCAAGCTGAAAAATGGTCATTTATTAGCTGGCTAATTAGTTTTATTTTATGATTGGCTCGTATACACAAAGATACAGATTGCAGAGTAATCGCGTGAGCGATCCGGATTATGAAGAAAATTTAAAAAGAGCAAATGAAGCATTTAACTAGGTTAAAACAAAAGTAAAATAAACTCTTGAGGAAGGGTGTAGCAATGAACTCTGCCCAATTAAAAAAAAAAAAAAAACTTAACAGCTGTCCAGACTTCCCTGCTTTTTGTGCCTCATTTTCTACACCTAAACACTCCCCCGGCAATTACAGCTTTTTTAGATGCAATTTCCATTCTATCCCCATTCCCAACTTTCTGTACAGTGTTGGCGTGGACTGTTTTTGTATAAAGGTGTCCGTAAATTGTTAAAAACGTTGTGCTTCTCTGCTGAAATGTTTAATAAAGTTGTCTGTTTCTTACCAACTGGTGTCATGCATTGTGCTCCTAATTGATGCCACCCTATATTCTAACCACACAATTACTGATTCGTGCATGCACGAGTAATCGCTCAATTACATGGTAGAATGAACACATCATTATCAGGAGGATGAGAAGGAATGAAATCGTAGCGAGAGATAGAGACACTTGCGCGATTTTGCCACTTTATTCTTGAAAGTCAAAGCGAGCGGCGATGGCTGCCTGCTTCCTAGCCGCCAGGCGCGAGGACTTGTTCTCGTCTAGCTCACGCCGTGAGCTCCGGTAACGAGCAGCACGAGAGGCGCAGCGCTGTGACTCAATTGTGATGATGCAGATGGCGACGGTGCTACAAGCTTTATTAATAAAAAACAGCAAGTTTAGGTGGCCATGCAAGGCCTCCCACGAGGGGACGTCAAGGGCTTGCCTCGACGCTGCCTCACGGGCGTACTGGGTCGCCCATGTAGATGTAGATTCTAAACTTGTGGCTCACGCCCACCATGGGGGAATGGCCAAGAATCGGGCAGCTTAACAAAAAGGCATATATATATTTAAATACTACCCAAAGGAAATATAACATAAATATAGATTTTTTGTTTGTTCAGTATTTGTGCACTTTTCTTTCCTCTTTGTTCCCTTTCACTTTTTCTGGGTCTAATATAAGATGTCTGTCATTGAGGTAGATTTAATTTAACATACGTTCTTAGAAACAACACTGTCTGTATATTTGGGGCAGCCTGACGGAACAGAGATAATATCTGCTTGTCGAGTGATCTCGGTACTTTTTTTTTCGATTTGTGTTCTATTAAAACCTATAGTTGCACATAAGGTTTTCATTCGGAACATTATGCATCTTATGAACATTAAGCTATCATGCCGAAAAAATAAAAAAAATTAATACACCGCCCATACCATTGTGAATTAATAAACTATTTATAAAAAAGAACCATTTGAAGCGCAACTATGAAAAGAAGAAGAGAAAGATACGATTGGCTTGCGGGACAGCAATTGCTCCAAACGAGGTCTGTTCATTCAGGTGAGTTCCTCACTGCTATTTGACTCGTTACGCGTTGGGCCGTTACACGGCTGTGCTAGTTTATTTTGTACATTTGAAAACTGCACAGAAAAATACCCGAGGATATGTCTTGTTTGTAGCGCCCCAGATATGGTTCGGTCAGTGTATTCATCTGGGGAGGCACATCACCAGTATGGGTGGACTCGGCGAGGACAATGCACACAACTTGGAGATAAGAAATTGCGAGGAGTGAAGGCTGAGTTCATGTTCTCACTAAATCAAGATGATGATGATGATAATGACCTAATGAGAACAGGAAGTCAGCATTCACTCTTCGCAATCACTTATCTACCAGCAAGAGAGTTTCAATAATTAATTAACGTGGAGTCCATGCGTGCGGAAGGACCATCTGTGAATGTATATTCTGTGCTTTAACATTGACCTTGATGCGTATAAGACTCCAGGTTGGAGTGATGTCATCCTACAAGCAGCGCAGTGCCATAATGCCATTTCGGAGAAACTGTTCAACCGTAATTCTCTGTGTAACTGCAAATGAGAAAATGGTGGGGCTCTACACTACTTTTTTCTATGTGGTCAATATCCCCCGCTTCTTAGAGACTTTATTGTACGTAGTTAATGAAAGCTGAAAGTAACGGCAGCCGTAGAAGGCTGTTTGCAATACATTTAGAGCTACTGTGTAGCATAAGTGAGGCAAAATACCAGTACACCATACGGTGTTAATTATACGTGTTTAATTGCTGCTCAAGGATAAATATAATAAATATTTCTGTTTAGACCTTATCGTCGGTGCCGTATGTTTCCAGAATGAGATACTACTTATTAGTTCAATTTTTAAATATTAAAGAACGACGAATGGAATCATTAAGTGCGCGGCAACTGCGTTGCAGTACATTTTTAGAATAAGGCACAATATTTTCCAGCTGTAGCCAGCCAGATGGATGCGAGCACAAGCGCAGGTGCCAAAGACGATTGTGCCAGAAAATTTGGTAAGTCATTCGTGATGTACTTGTAGCAGAGTACCAACATAGAACTTTTATGTAGTAACAGTTCGTCGCTCTAAAGTGACCTGACATGCTCATTTCGAACATCTTGCAAAATTAAAATTGATTTCGTTGTGCACGCCACGGTGCGACTGCACAACGACCTGGTGCTTGAATCCGGCGACTTCCACAAATCAGTCTTGTCTTCAAGTTTGTCCACAGTCCACGAACGGGTGTCTGCAGAGCGACCATGAACAGTCTGAAACATGGACTCAAAGCCGCTTTATTACTCAGGACACCTACATATATACAGGGCCGAGACACATACAGAACGCCCCCTCTCGGGTACAAACAACAGAACTAAACTGAAACCAAATCACATTACAACAGGGCCCTTAGCTCGTTCTTGTAATGATAGCATATTTAAGCCGCTGCAAACATTTATATCTATCGGCGAATGGTCTATGTGCTCCTGGCTTTGCGCCAGCGTTTCGTAAATGCACGGTCCATTGCTCTAGAGCGTCTGTACCACGGAACTACGGACAACAGTAAGCAAACATTCGTAACTGACAGGTGCGTTTGTTTAAAGTACCGCGTCGACCAGCTGAAAACCGAAGTAAACTGGCCTATAAATGGCCGGGGGATCCACGGGCTCTTGCTCACTTGCCAGATGCGGCGAGCCTGAGCGTGCCGGCAATGACTGGCGCCGGGAACGAAGTGGAGGGTCCGGCATCCCCCGGCAGCCCCGGTCGGGACGTCCTCGACGAGGAACACGGCATCGAGACGGCGAGCAAGACGCTGCGACGCTTCCTCTTCCTGACGTCATTCCTGCAGGGCATCTCCTGCGGCATCCTCGAGCCTTTCTGCCAGAAAGAGGTTGGAAGCGTTTAACACTTCGGTGAACTGACGAGATACTACGCGTAGCAATATGACCTCTATTGCAGCGGAGAAGGACATTCTAGTTCAAGCACTTTAGTTTTCCACAATAATTCCGAATGGCTTTCACGGCTAAAAGCTGTGGTTCCTATCTACCCTGAGCCAACGTCGTCGTCATCTCTATCCAGTAGTGCTAGTAGTAGCAGTAGTAGTAGTAGAGGTGGTTGTCATCGTCACACTCATCACGTAGTTAGAGGAGAAAGAGTGAAATAAGTAGATAAATACAACGAAATGATCATGAAAGTGGTTCTGTACGATAATGATAATTCTTCAAAAGTGTAACCGGGTGTATTTCAAACTTAGTGGCGGATTTGAAACACCACATGATATTGCTAGCCAATCACACGAACTCGCGTGCATACAGCGTTGGCGTCAGTTTCGTTTAAAGCGTGAAACAGGCAGCTATAAAAAACGTTTCTTTAAATAAAAACAATGCACTTGCATTGATGCATCGTGCCATCAAACACAATGACACACATGGCAGATTAGAGGGAGAAAGGAATGGGGGGGGGGGGGGGCGTCGTTGTGACAGAAAAGGGGATCACCGGAACGTCGGAAAGTCGCCTTGGCGCACGGGTATGTATTTTCTACCCTTAAAAAAAGGCCACTTCAGCACCATGAGTGTAATCCACAACAGTAATCCATAATTGCACATGCCGTGTTTTTAAGGGCTTCATGGTATGGTTTGTGGTCATAAACAGCATCATGTTTATTATTACGCACTGTATTTGAAAAGCTCAAAATTTGGCGCGTTAATTAATGCACTTAATTTGGGATGAGCCCATGTACCAATATTGTGTCGACTCTGGGATTGATCTATTACCTTGTTGTTTGACTGGGCAGCGCGGCATCCGCAGAGGCAGCTCGTGTCTTCGGGCCGTCGTGTTCATAGGGTGTTTGGTGTTGAGCGCTGCCGCCACTCTCAGCTTTACTAGAGAAGCCAGTTCGCAATGACTACCGCATATGTATGAAAACCACATGGACTCCGATAGCATGATAATTTATCCAGCAATTATGGCAAGTGTTCTTGACTGATTTATTTCAACATTCTTGCACAGCTGACTCCTCGTAAAGGCTTCGGGGCCCTCGCCTCAAACGGCTTGCACGGATGCTACATTCTAGGGGCTCTGCTGCTAACGCCACGGACCGCGACATTGGTACGCCTGTTTAATGACTTCACCTTTACTAAACACTTATGTTCTACTCCTAAGTGAAGTCCTAAATTAACGCACGTAAGGTCTACTTCCAAATTCCAGGCTAAACAGTGAAGTCATTCTGTTGAGTCATCTGTAGGCTTCAGTAACTATTTGCAGTGTCTTATGAAAGACTATAGACATGGCAGTCCCTGAGCAATTCTGATTACCAATCTTGTTTTGTTTGAAAATATTTACATGTATGAAGAACAACGAAGCATACAAATAAGTGATTCTTGACATTCCGCATTACCCCGTCACACCGTTTTTGTTTGTCTGAAATGGAAACATATTAGCACCGTACAACATTGCCTTTCAGATGCTGAGGGACATCAAGATGCGCAAGCTTTTCAGTTGGGGGCTTTCATCGAAGGAGCCTGCTGCTTCAGTTATGAGTAAGTGTCCTCCACGAGACTGTATAAAAAACACATTGGTTCGAAATTACACAAGCGAACGAATATTTATATTCATGTGTGTACGCGGTCCCAAATTTCGCAATGAGTGAGAAATTAGTGAAACGTCGACCATAATAAAGTACAAAAAGCTCTGCTTCCATTCCTGTGGTTCACAGGTTGCTGAAGCCCTTCCAGCGTTCCTTCTTGACGGGAAGTATTCGAGCAATCCAGGGAATCGGAGCATCGTTGGTCTTTCCCGGCTACTTCTTCATTGTGTGCGTCCAGTTTTCCCCGAGAGATTCCCACGTAATAGTGAGTAATGTCGGTACTTTCGACAGAATGTACGGCGTGCTAAATTATATTGTGCGTAATTAGGCTACTAATGAAGTAACGCCACTTGTACGTTGTGGGCAGGGTATAACGCTAAATAAATCACAGCATATCCCCGGAGTGAATGATGATTGGGGCGAAGCGTCCATCAGCGCGTCCGTGCTTCCATACGTCCGTTCGTTCTTGCTTCTGTCTGTCTGCGCGACCATCCATGCGTCCATTCATGCGTCCATCCCTCTGTCCATGCGTCGGCCCGTGAGTCCATGCATCCGTCTGCCCATCGGTTTCATGCGTACACCTGTCCATCCGTCCGTCCGTCCGTCCGTCCATCCGTCCATCCGTCCATCCGTGCGTCTATCTAGTGAACACTCCAAGTACAATCTTCCATCTCGCATCCTCTGTGGCACATACCCACTCCAGAGTGGGTATGTGCCACTGATGGCTACGTACGACAACATTGGAGGAGGATGTACAGACCCACGCCTCAAGGAGCTTTGCTCCTAAACCTTTTTCGACAGGCCCCAACCTATAGGCATATTGAAGGAATTGCCAGATATAATGATGACTTTTGAGCCCCTTTAATACTGCGAAGGAACTACAAGGTTTTTCACTGAATTCATTGTGATGGTGACGTTTGTAGAAACCCCTGTAATGTCAATTTGCAGCAGTTCATCATTTTTACTGGAATCTGTAAGTGACAAGCTGTGCGAGTAATACAAAGCAAGACCAGCGTGACCTATACTAGACCACGTGGAACATAATTTGCGATTGAGACCTCTTGGATCACTTCTGAGGCATTGGACTGAGCTTAGCAATCGTTAGATGGCTGTCACAAAATAGTCGACGTAGAATAAGAAAGTGGTTGTAGAATTGTCGTTGTAATGGTGGTGAAAACATCCAAACCACATCAAAATATAGAAAAGAACTGGTATACGCCTTTAGTTGACTGTGATGGGAGGACTTTGGGGGTTCTCATTGGCTTGCGGAGAACGAAAGCCTTCTTTTTTTATGTTTAAATCAGAAATCGACATCGTTAACAAGCTAATTTTGTGGATAAATGATTCATTATAATCATCATCGTCATCATCATCATCATCATCGGCCTGATTACGCGTACTGCAGGGCAAACACCTCTCCCGTGATCGGTCAATCAACCCAGTCTTGTGCTTTCTGCTGCCACTATATACCTTTGAACTTCTTAAACTCACCGGCCCACCTAATTTTCTGTCTCACCTTAGTACGTTTGCCTTCTCTGGGAATCTAGTCGATTACCCTTAATGACCGGCGGTTATCCTGCCTACGCGCTAAGTGCGTGTCTCATGACCATTTCTTCTTAATTTCAACTATGATATCCTTAGGCAGCTGTAAACAAGTATTAAAAAACAAGCGATGTATGTTTCTACTTTTGCAGCCAAAGATTGGAGCAGTTTTCAGCCTCGGAATGGTACTGTGGTTGTTCTGTAGCGGATTTCTTTTCGGAGTGAGTACAACGTTTTTGTGTGCGTCTCATAACAGTGCTTACCACCAACGTGACCCAATTTTTATGACGTCGTTCTGCGGGGAATGAGTTAGTCTTGAGGTCTGATATCTGGCTGTTGTTGCGGCAGTGTAAGGTGGGTGTAAGTGTACAAAACAGTGTAAGTGTACAAAACAACACGACGCAACACAAAAACAAAAAAGCTCTGATGTATGCGATGTTTAAGGGGTATGCAAACAACAACAAAAAGACACTCTAAAATTGCCACAGTGCTTCTCAGGTGGTGCGTTTCTTTGTAATCAATCTCAGTATGCTTTATATACTACATTGGATATAATTAGACACAACGTTAACAAACGACGAACAAAAGACTGAAGTTAGTTTTATTTGTACAAAAATGCTTATAAGCTGAAACTATATACCAGCGCTTTATTCATGGGTTCGTTTCACCCAAGGCTTGTAATGTATGCTTCTTCGTCACTGATCAGAACTGAAAGAAAACTACTGAAGTCTGCTAGCGGATGGTTGTAGTTTGTTGAAAGTTTACTTGTGATTAAAAGCACATATCTTGATACACGCGTGGTGATCGAACTGTCATGCGAGCGTTTTGAGACAGCTTTGGTTCAATCAAGAAGGCCAGTCACGCATGTGTGCCGGGAGTGGTTCATAGCCCGTTGACTTCGATCCGTTTTTTTTTTACATCCTCAGGTCTGAGCGGCTTTCGCAGGTTTAGCGTCTGAACACACGACAGTGTGGTCGGACTGACAGCCCGAACTGTTTTGTGCAGTTAGTATTCACTGCTACCCACGTGAGCCCAAAGACAGAGGCAAGTGTAACTATGCTCCGTGTGGCGATCAGTACACGCTTTACCGTGCAGGCTTAATGAGACCCCGGAAAACACAGCGGTAGTTTCGGTTTCAAGAAACATGCACGTTCGTAGCGGCTGCCGGGCATCCTAAGATCCGGTCGAATGTAGAGAAGTTCATGTGAATGTATACGCATCTATTGGGTTTTCGCAAGTTTTCACAAAGAAATACTATACCGGTGAATAAACTTTTCTTTTGTTAAAATGTTCTTTTTAATGCTTTATTTTGTGAATTTTAAATCGGGCGAAGTGCAGGAAGTAGTTCACTTGAGTTACCCCCGTATATTCTAGAACGTCCCTTCATTCAACGCTCCACCTTCACTTGAGAAAGCCGACGGGGGCGCCGTCTCTAGACACGACAAGTCACTGCATATCAGACATAATCTACTGTGATTCTTGAATAGCGCAGCGTCATTTTCAGCCGAGCGGCCGCGCACTGCTCAACTTAGTCAAGTGAAGGGTGAAAGTCGAGTCGAGGAGCGTTTGTGAATACGGGGTAACTTAGCCTCCGTTCCTTCTTGGCCCTGTGCCCAATGACTTTACGAGTTGGATCGTACTCAGTTATCTCGCGAACGATAAAGACAGCAAGTTGTGGCGGGAAGAGAACAGAAGCCGCAGTGACCGACGCCGAGCAAGGCAAACATGCATTCAACGAAGATGGCTAAATCAGGCAACAGGTGCCTTTCGCGACTCTGCGGTGTGTTAACCCGGGGATTTCCAGTTCCGCGAAGATTTTTCAAGTTTCCTGGTGGCAACGGGTGAGCACAAGTATTTGGACTCATTATTTCAGAAGGTATTTATTTTGCATGAGTGCGTGAGTAAAGTGCACAATGGGGGGAAAATCGATGGCTTCAGTATTAGCGTTGAAAGAAACCGCAGAAGTGTGAGAGCGTGATATGTCCAAACGGGAGAGATTAGCAGCAGTTTTTTTCTTTCCAAGCGCACCCTACCGTGGTGGTCTAGTGGCTAAGGTACTCGGCTGCTGACCCGCAGGTCGCGGGTTCGAATCCCGGCTGCGGCGACTGCATTTTTATAGAGGCGGAAATGCTGTCGGCTTGTGTGCTCAGATTTGATGCACGTTAAACAACCCCAGGAGGTCAAAATATCCGGAGCCCTTCACTACGGCGTCTCTCATAATCATATGGTGGTTTTGGGACGTTAAACCACACATATCAATCAATCAATCAATCAATCAATCAATCTCTCCAAGTGCACTTAGAAAAAAAATACAGACAAGCTGCACTGAACCACGGCCGTAAAACGTTTCAATCTGAGCAGACTCGGTGCAGTGTGAGGTAGGTATGTAGGTAAAAACTTAATTATTCCTCTTGAAAGGGATAAGGCAGTGGGTTAAAAGGAAGGAAGGCCACCACACATGGTAGCCCTTCGAAAGCCTTTCAGCTCAACCCATGGTGGAATGTTGAGATAATAGGGGATATCTAACGTATCTTCCTATTAATTCCTAGAATATTTGGCAGAGTATAAGTGCCGAAAGCATGCACCATACGAAGATCTTGTTTGCTTCTTATTAAGGCTCTAACATGAATGTTCTCGCAAATAGTGAGTGATCGAAGATTGCTATCCTTTAACGAATAATGGGCACAATATCCCTCTCTCCACTTTTACAGGCTCGTGTTCTGATGTTCCCGTTCATCTGCGTCGGATGCCTGCTCATTATCTGCTCGTTTTGGGCACCGTTCATGATTCCTCAATACCGTAAGTCGGAAGCGAACTTTCCATTAGACACTGTCAAACTTTTTCTCAGCCCGTAGACTAAACTGGAAGCCACATTTGTTCACTTTTTTTATGGTCGAGCCTAGTGGCTATCTTTTTCCTCATTTTTCTCGATAGTGCCGTTCACGTCGAACTCTTAAGGCACGAGTAAAGCTTGCAGTCAAAGATATTCTCGTCGTCGCAAGTGAATCGCAAGCGAACCGATTAAGCATCTCGCGCCCCCCAAAACTTTGCCATGTTTCCACTAACTCACTCATTTGGGTGCACGTTAAAGAACCCCAGGTGGTGTAAATTTCCGGAGCCCTCCACTACGGCGTCTCCCATAATCATATAGTGGTTTTGGGACGTTAAACCCTACAATCAATCAATTAATCCACTGACTCACTTGATGTTCACGCGCGGGTACTGCCTCTATTCACAGCATTCGATCAATATGAACGCTGGAATACCTGCGCCGAATCTTTGTCGGGTGTTAACGTGCGGGCAAAGCCCCCGCCTTTAGTGGATGCTCACAGATCACGCGTGCAATCATTTCCACTCCAAAAATTAAGCGTCTCGCATCACACTTGTTATACGCGTTTATTAGCCCACATTACCTCTTTGCGGAAACCATTATATGTTTTTTATTTAAACAACTTTTAAATGTCGTCGTGTATTACGAGAGAGTATTTTCTCAACATATTGCATCAAAGCGTCCTTGGTAACACACAACTTTAATGGGAAGCCAAAGAAAATTAAGCCAAAGAAAGGAGACTTTGTTTCTGGTGCTCATGTTATAATTGGGAATAAATTTATGAGGGCTAAAAAAGATAGCTTGCCCCCCACAGGGACTATCAAAACGATGTAGAAGGGCCTTTTTTGCGATTACTTAAATTTTCTTATATTTATAGCTCTGTGACGCCTAACCGAAGTAGAGTAGGTACGGATACGGCGTTTTTATTCACTTTCGCTTTTATTAATAGGTTTCATTAGATCTTAGTCCTTTTAAACAAAAATAAACCGGAAGACGTTTTTCAAAAGTGTCTCGGCAATTAAGCGAAGCGGCTCTCGACTCGGCCGTGGGCGCACGCGGTTTCGCCTTGACACTTTTTGGGAATAACCGTCATGCTATTTATTAATCAGACACGCACTCGGAACTTCGGAACTTTGCTACGCAAATAATTAGAAGTTGGGGCTGTGAAAACGCATTTGACCTGTTTCACTCTCTGCGACGAATGCCGGCAGAGTCGCAAATCACCGCCATTTATTCGCAGCGATGAAGGAAGCACAGTGAGTGCAGTAAGGGAGGCCAGCACTGAGCATTGTCGACATCGCAGTGCACTGAATGGACTTAGATATAACGTTAGTTTTAATGGTATGCAGTGTAGTTTAGCTTCCTCAGTATGTAGCGATGCGTGAAACGTGAGGGGTTTATTGTGAGAGAGGCTAGAGCTGAGCACTTTTGACTTTGCCGTACAGTGCACGAATTTAGAAGTTGCGTGATTTACTATAAGCAGTGTATTGAAAGCGTTAGAGCTGCGATGCTTGAGAGCGCGTTCACGAAAGAAACTCTCGTCTGGTGCGGACGCTTTATCTCAAATAGTCGAACGTGTGAGTAAAAAAATATTCACGGAATTCGAGGAATTGAGGCATGCGCACGAGAAAAAGAGCTTAATTCCGCGCTGCCCGTTTCGGATTATTATTATTTGTGGGGTTTAACGTCCCAAAACCACCATTTGATTATGAGAGACGCCGTAGTGGAGGACTCCGGAAATTTCGACCACCTGGGGTTCTTTAACG
>WOVY01006921.1:57500-60051 GCA_013436015.1 Rhipicephalus annulatus
ACAACAACAACAACAACAGCAACAACAACAACAACAACAACAACAACAATAATAATAATAATAATAATAATAATAATAATAATAATAATAATAATAATAATAACAGTAATAATAATAAACGGCGTACTTCAGAGCCGTGAGTAAACAGTCATGCATCCAGTTAGTAGTGTGTGATGTAAACGTTTTAACTTAGCGTGAAATTTCTTTTTTCTTCTTGCAGCTTGAGCCCGTCAGCGCTCACACCCACACAGTGACGTCATTCTCCAGTCCGTTGTACATTCTGGCTGCTGGCTTGTGGACGAACATGAGGATGAGCCAGGTGATTTCGCCTGACATTAATCTTGCGCATCCCTGCCAGTGCAGTAACTGATATCCAATAATAGTACCTTAACTACGCTTGCATAACGTGCATCTTCGGTTCACTCTAAAGAATCGTTGGTGTTGGTAACTAATTTATCATTTTATATTATTTCATTTTTATTTCCTTAAAAGGACACTACAGCAAATAACAATCTTTGTCAGAGTGAAAGCTCAGTGTATGACAACGCTTAAAACAGCCATATTATCAACAGCGGTGCCCTACTTACCGATAAATTAAGTTAAATGTACCACAGGATGGGCCCCATGGGTGAATATTTCGGAAATGATCCAGGTGACGTGACAGCGTCCAACTGCAATTAATCACTCGTAATCAAACTATCTGCAATATAAAAGAACCTTTTATGCATCACGAGACACAATGGAACGCTGCTTGTGCATTTCTGCTAGACTTGTAAAAAAGAGAACCGCCTGGCATTACTACGGGGAATGACGCAAGAGGTTGAAAATCCCGTTTTTGTCTAGTTAGGCTAGATAGTTGGTGTCATCTAGTGAAGCCCAGTTGAACCAAGGAAGCAGAATCATGGCCTCCGAGATGGCAGAAAATTGTTCGATGGCTTTTGTTGCTGCATCTAGTGTCGGCTGCCGCGCAGTAAAGCCGGGCAACGTTGTACACCGCAAGAATGCGGGGGATGGACCACTTTAAGGCGGGGGATTTGAGGTGCACTAACGCGATGTGGGCCTCTAAAACGGAACCTTATTTTGAAGTAAGCACTTCCTTGGCACAAAAGTAGCACTACAAGGTTTTTGGACCGCTATTTTAACCGTCAACATAAAGTTGACATTTGCCTCTAGCGTCTCTCTAAACACCCCCAGGGGGCGAGTTAACATACGATCGACAGAGTGTTCACAATGTTCAATGTAGACATACATTTGAAATACTATGCATGAAGCTTTATGAGCAGGTGATTGTGGCAATATCTAGAGAAAGGCCATTCCACTCCTCAATAGTTTACTATAATGCACACTCACTCGTTATATGACAACTCTTATCGACCCCGTTGCTTCAGAAAGTTACATCAATCATAATAAATGTACCTTACATAGCAAATGCTTTAAAATGATGCTGTGTTTAAAACCTAAATGCAGAGACAACGCATGAACATAACGGTGAAAACAGGGGCTCAATGCTTGCGCTAACGAACGCTTACTTCAAAAAGCCGCGAGCAATTTTTTTTCTCTGCTGCAAACGTGGAGGGGACCATAGCTGGGATCACCGCGCGCCAAAGTCACCTATTAGAAAGCAAGTTTCTAATGTAATGAATTCGTTTATCATGTTTAAAATTGTTTAGGCGGATATTGTAGTCATTGACAAAATACGTTGTGTCTTCACGTGAGCGTAGCGCAGATAAGATAACATTACGATGTATAGCCGTTTACATGCGACTACGCATCTCAGTGGAAACTTGAGTTAAACTTGAAGCAAAGTTTTTCAAGCCCTGATTTATTCGTGGAGCATATGCGGAATGTTTCTGAGCGTATACATGAGTTCAGTTGAGTGCCGTTGTCAAACAACTCGCTCTCTCTCTCTCTTTGAAAATATTTTTTTTCCAAGTGAAGTGTTTTCGGTGATCTTATAAATCAACGAAACATTCGAAGTATTTGCTTCTTTTCATTACTGGAGATCACTGACATTGTGTTTATATATTGTAGGGAACAAGAGACGCACTGGCTACTAGTATATTGTCATGGTATGGTATGGGATGCCATGTTATGCCATACCAAGTTTGGTATCGATACCATTATCAAAACGGCGAGGAGAGCTAAAAGTCGTAGGCGGATAGATAGATAGATAGATAGATAGATAGATAGATAGATAGATAGATAGATAGAGATAGATAGATAGATAGATAGATAGATACGCGCAAAGTCGCCGAAGTTCGCTAAGAAATGCTTCGCATTTAATAAGTAGAAAAAGAAGCAAAGAAGGCTACCAATCTCCGCAATTTTCTTCAGCCTTGCCACCACTAGTGCAGAGGCTGCGTTTAATTTCTTTGCGACACTTCAGTATTCACCGCTTTATTCAACAGTGAATAGACGTCAGAATCGGCTAATGGCTGCGTAGTTATTTTCATTAGAATACTATTGCGCACACTGGTGTACATCACGTTGTATATTGATAAACATCCAGGTTAAGATACGCCGGATGTCACTGCTGGGAGTTGGAGTGTCC
>WOVY01006922.1:0-34862 GCA_013436015.1 Rhipicephalus annulatus
TCGTAAGGTCAGAATCCTCCAATGGTGTCACCGCTGGGCCGCGTCATTCTTTCTGATCGAATCTGGAGAGGCTGCCCTGCCGGTGGCTGCACCCAAGGACGAGTGACGTCGCCAGGCATTGCGTCACCCACCCTCCCCAGACAGGAAGACGCCGATTGCTTGCTCGACGGGCTCGCTTGCTGAGGTGACTCACTGCACCTGCGCGACAGAAAGGCGCCGTCGTGTTTTGACGCTGTTGAGTTGTTCATTGCGTCAGGCGGACTCGCTTGCTGGCCTTGACACAGATTTCCCTTTTTCCGAGGCATGGACGTTCGCTGCGGACTCACAGGCATAACAGCACCCGCGCCGCCAGACAATGCGCCAGAAAGACGAGCTGCTTCCACAGGGCTCGGTTGTCAGCTGCGCTCGTTCGCCAGGTCCATCCAGGTTCGCCTCCAGGGCCATGGGGAGAATGCAGCTCCAGACTCTGTTCCGGGAACACACCCCATTCTCGAGGACGGATCCCAGCTCCACTGGCTTGTCGCCACAACTTGTCGGCCAGCTTCGCTCGTCTCTGACGATCCTTGGTTTCAGCACTTGTTGATGGTTCTGCAACTTGTCAAGAACGGATCGACAACAGACAACACACGACACAAGCAAGTGCCCTCGGTCACCCGACAGAACACCAGACAAAGTATAGTACAACATATACCTAGCTACGCGTCTATCGGAATTTCGTTCCCTCTACATCAAGAGGCACATGTGGGACACAAGACTCTTAAAATGAGAACTCAATTTTTTTTCACGCACAACAACGTAACAAAATAGAATAGAACATAAAGTTGGCTCCTTGAGCTCATTCTGGACGAGAGCGCTCAGCTAAGTCCATGATGAGGACAAAATTTTGCCCCGAATCGCCAGCGAGAAACCGAAAGGTGGAGAGGTACTAACTAAACGCACACCTCAATGCGTCTGCATTAGCGTTTAGCTTTCCTTTTTTGTAGCGAACGTCAAAGTTGTGCTGTTGGAGTATCATGCTCCACCTCAGTAACCGGCCACTTTTAGGCGACAGGATATTTAACCAGGTTAGAGGACAGTGGTCCGTTTCAACCACAAACCTCGAACCGGAGACATAACGAGCTAGCTTTTGAACGGCCCACACGGGGCAAGCGCATTCCTTTTCAGAGGTACTGTACGCCTCTTCCCTGCCGCTGAGTTTTCGACTTAAATACAAAACTGGCCTTTCGATACCAGCACTGTCTTCCTGGCACAATACAGCTCCCATGCCGCGATCACTCACGTAGCATTGAATCACAAATCTCTTAGAGAAATTGAGTGCCATGAGAACAGGCTTTTCGCTTAGGGCCTGTTTTAGCTGGCAAAACGCATTCTCCTTTTCTGAGCCCCATACTACTTTAACCGGCTCGGATTTTCGAAGTGCGTCTGTTAGAGGGCTGGTAATTCTAGAGTAATTTTGCACATAATGCTGATAGTATCCGGCTAGGCCCAAGAATGCCCTTTTCTCAGATTTTGTGGTTGGTCGTCGATAGTTCACGACAGCGGCTACCTTAATTTCTGAAGGTCTACGCCGGCCACGCCCCACAACGTGCCCCAGGTAAGACACCTCGCCACACCCTAGATGACATTTAGTAGGTTTCACGATAAGGCCAGCCTCTCTCAACCTGTTCAGTACGACGCGTAAATGCTCCACATGTTCTTCCCAGTTGTTGGAGAAGATGGCGACATCGTCAAGATACGGCAGAGCGAACTCGGAGAGGCCTTTAAGAACGCAGTCTATTAAGCCTGAAAAACAAAAGGCTGCATTTTTCAATCCAAAGCTCAGCTTAAGTGAACGATACGTTCCAAATGGAGAAACAAATGTGGCATAGCGGCTAGCACGCTCTGTAAGGGGGACTTGCCAATACCCTCGCACGAGGTCTAACGGGGAAATATAGCTGAACTGTGACACAGTTTCCACCCTCTTCTCTAGGTTTGGTATCGGGTAAGTTTGGTCTCGAGTTATTGCGTTAAGACGCCGGTAATTGATGCATGTCCTCGGATCTTTTTCTGGCACCTGAGCCAATATTTGAGGGGATGTATAGTCACTCTCGCCCGGTACTATGACTCCCAACTCCAGCATTTTATCGATCTCCTCTTTCATGATCTGCTTTTGCACGGGGGAACAACGATACGGCTTACTACGGATTGGCTCCTCACAAGTTAGCTCGATATCGTGTTCGATCACCGTCGTGTTTCCGGGACGGTCCGAAAACCCATCTTGAAACTCGGAAACAATCCTTCTCAGGTCCTCCTTCTGGACTTCACCTAACCTAGGCTCTAGGTTCAACCGCTCCAAGATTACCTCCGATCCCCTTTCGATTACATCACTAGAACTCGAAATTTCTTCTCCCTCTTCCTCTGAAGCATTCAACAGCAGATTTACGACCGCTTGACGTTGAACGTATGGTTTCATCAAGTTACTGTGGTAAATTTTGTTTGGCCACCTTCCTAATTTCACTTCATAATTGGTATCCGAAAGCTTCGATATTACTTTGGCGGGCTCTTCCCAATGAACCACAAGCTTGTTCTTTTTGGACGGCCGCAGCAGCATTACTTGACTACCAACTTCAAATGTGCGCTTCTTCGCCGATTTGTCGTAGTACTCCTTCGACAACACTTGTGCAGCCTTCATGTGGCTTACCACAAGATCTTTCATTTTTCCAAGCCTCTGAAGGAGGTCTAGAACATACGCAAATACATTAGGGTCCTCATCGAATCCCTCCCAGGACTCGCGTAGCATTCGCAATGGTGTTCTCAAACTCCTGCCATACACAAGCTCTGCAGGGCTAAAACCAGTGCTCTCATGAGGAGCTGATCGTAAATCGAATATAGCGGGAGGAATACACGCTTCCCAGTCGCATTTGTGCTCGTAGCAGAGAGCTCTCAGTATCCGTTTCAGAACGGAATGCATACCCTCTACCGGATTAGATTGCGGGTGATGGATCGAACTGTGCACTACTTTTATTCCACATTTATCCATAAAGGTAGAGGTAAGGCAGCTGGTGAAGACACTACCATTGTCGCATTGGATTTCAGAAGGAAATCCGACGCGTGCAAATATAGATAGCAGCGCATCCACGACATGAGGAGAATTGAGCTCCTTAAGTGGTATCGCTTCCGGAAATTTTGTGGCTACACAGAGAGCCGTCAGGATGTACCGACAACCTTGCCTTGACTCTGGCAATGGCCCGAATATATCAATTACTAGGCGCCGAAAAGGCTCTGTGATAATTGGCACAAGCTTCATGGGTGCCTTCCACTTGTCCGTGGATTTCCCCGCTCTCTGACAAGTGTCGCATGAGCGTACAAAGTCTTCGATATCTTTCCAGCATTTCGGCCAATAAAACTCAAGGGAAACTCTAGCCTTGGTCTTTTTTATGCCGAGATGCCCTGCCCATGCGTTTTCATGCGCCAGTTCCAATAGTTGGCGACGATACTTTTCTGGCACCAAGAGCTGCTCATACTTGCGACCTTGCGCATTTGTGTAGCTCCGATACAAAAGCTTTGCTTTTTCAAAAAAAGAAACATTCTTTTTTTCCCAAGTTTACGCTTTCCTTTAGCGCTTTAATCGAGAGGTCCTCACGCTGCTCTCGAATGAGCGTTTCTCGATCAACCCTCGACAGCTCACTCCAACTTTCCGCTACAGGCGAGAGCGTTGAGGCCTTCTCGCTCTGATTCAAGGGCATCATGTCGTCTCCCCCTGCTACGGAAACCGCGCCGGTCGCTTCGGCGACGGGCCACTCGAGTGACTGCTCACATGACTCATGCGAAAAATTTCCTCTCTGAGGCTCCGTCGACCCGCCGACAAGGTCACTTGAGGGTTCACCGCATTGAACAAGATCAAGCACCTGCGAAAGCTTCCGCGCTTGCGATCGCGTGAGGGCCATGTACGCTAAGTTGGGGAAGAACGATTTACCCTGCTCTTTGAGAAGCTGCTCAGAGTTGTTAGAGAAAAGATAAGGAAAATGATTGGGAAGCGCGGCAGACACAGCCACTTCGGTGCGAAGCTTACCGAACGGGCCTTCAATGACAACCGTAGCGATTGGTAAGCAAGCACTGTGCTCCTCGGCGACTTGCCTGATCCACGCGCATTCTCCTGTAAAGTCATCCGGAGACACCAACGAAGGATGGACAACGTCCATAGTTGCTGCGGAGTCTTTAAGTGCTCGACACGCTTTCCCATTCACACTAATTTCTTGGATATACGGCTCTAACAACCGCATGTTTTTTTTCTGATTCTCGGATTGTTGCAAAAGCAAACTTTTGCTTACAGTTTATCGCGATGTGCCCTTCCTTTTTGCAGTTGTAGCAGGTTAGCGGCTTTCGTGATTCAAACGCCCGTGTGGTATCAGTGCGTTGTTTAGATACCTCACTCGATTTCTCCGCTTACGTTTGCCCTTCCCCTACAGTGTCCCTCGTAAGAGACGGGTCCTTCTTGAAATTACGGTGCGGAGCGGGTTTCCGTTGATCAGGTTTCTTTGAAAAGCCCTCTTTCCTTTCATCCTTTTCTACGCGCACTGCCCTGCTATGCAACTTTCGGCGAGTATAATACTCCTCCGCTAACTCTGCTGCCTTGTTTAGCTGTACTTCACCAAGTTTGTCCTGCAGCCAAAGTTTGACATCCTCCTCGATGCAGCGGTAGAATTGCTCGAATGCAATGCATTTCACCACTTTATCGCGGTTGTCATAAACACCTTCGCCCTTGAGCCATTCAATTAAATCGGCTTTAAGACGAAACGCGAAGTCAACGTGTGACTCATTCCCCTTTTTAGCATACCGGAACCTTTGCCTGACAGCCTCAGATGACAACTTATAACGTCTCAAGAGCACTTCCTTAACCTCGTCATAGCTCTCAAACGCTTCCCTCGACAAGCACGTTATCGCGTCGGACACTTCGCCGGGAAGAATATCTAACAGGTTCTGCGCCCAAAGAGACCGCTCCAAAGCATTTCGCTCACAGACGTGTTCAAACTTGACGAGATACTTCGCCATGTCCTCACCTACTACGAACGGTGGCAATTGGTCCCGAATTCTATAACCGCTGACCTGAATCGTCGGAGAAGCTACGCTAGGCGCCTGCGAACACTGTAGGATTGCCAATTCTATTCGTTTCAACTCGAGGCGCTCCTGTCTCTCGGCCTCCTCGCGCTCGCGACGTTCGCGCCTTTCAGCTTCTTCACGAACTTCTCGCCTTTCAGCTTCTTCACGTTCGCGAGCTACTCGCCTTTCAGCCTCCTCGTGGCGTGCTTCGATATACTCCCAGGCCTCATCGACTTCCTCAGCCGAAACTCCTTCATTCCTCATGATCTCAAGGATCGCTTGCTTACGTTTCGCACGGCCCAAAGTAATGCCGTGTTCCTTACAAATTTCGATGAGATCCTTCACTTTAAGGTTCTTCATCGTTCACACTAGCCTCTTGCTGTTTGCCCCTGTTAAGAATTTACTTGCCGTACCCACTATAAGTCAACTAGCAAGACGCGCAAGCAATTTTTAACATTCCCGTGTTTATCCCCACCACATTAACTTTGGTTTCAAAGCACTTCGACTTTGCTTGAAACGATCAAAGCTCACTCTAATGCTTCACACAGCCCTTCTCTAAACTACTATAACCTGAGCTAGAGTAGTCTGGTGAACTGAGAGAAAAACATCGGGCAATCACCGCATCGATGTCGCTGACGCCAGCCGATCCCGCAGCTGCCAACCACTGTGGCGGAAGACGGCGACGCCAACACGGTCCCGAAGGCGCCAGTGCTTCGAATTCCACCGGGAAGGTCACCAGCCGTGTGGTAGCGTAGGTTTCTCAGCTCGCGACTGCTTCTGCGCAGAGCTGATAGATGAGCGGACGAGACGACGGTGAGTTAAACAAGTTTTATGTACAGCATATATACAGAGGCGTTACAAATTCGGCACTGGGGCCGACAGAGACGCGAAGAGCCGAGCTCTTCTCTCTAACACATAGCTCTACTCTCAAATGGGTCTGCCCTCGACGCGCCGCAGGGCTTCTTTTATATGCACCGGGTCCAACCCAAATGTCCAACCAGAAGCGCCGCTGGTCGTAAGGTCAGAATCTTCCAATGGTGTCGCCGCTGGGCCGCGTCATTCTTTCTCATCAAATCTGGAGAGGCTGCGCTGCTGGTGGCTGCACCCAAGGACGAGTGACGTCGCCAGGCATTGCGTCACCCCCCCCCCCCAGACAGGAAGACGCCGGTTGCTTGCTCGACGGGTTCGCTTGCTGAGGTGACTCACTGCACCTGCGCGACAGAAAAGCGCCGTCGCGTTTTAACGTTGTTGAGTTGTTCATCGCGTCAGGCGGGCTCGCGTGCTGGCCTTGACACAGATTTCCCTTTTTCCGAGGCATGGACGTTCGCTGCAGACTCACAGGCATAACAATAGATAGATAGATAGATAGATAGATAGATAGATAGATAGATAGATAGATAGATAGATAGATAGATAGATAGATAGATAGATAGATAGATAGAATAGATAGATAGATAGATAGATAGATAGATAGATAGATAGATAGATAGATAGATAGATAGATAGATAGATAGATAGATAGATAGATAGATACGTTCAAAGTCGCCGAAGTTCGCTAAGAAATGCTTCACATATAAAATGTTCAACAAGCCCAAAATGCACTCATTTCTGCCGCATTTCAGTGTAGGCAGTATTTATGCCTTTTTCCGTACATGCTGCATGGGCTTGAAGAACGTGAGTAATATTCTACCGCTTTGTTAAACTAGGCATACGTCGAAAATGAAAGAAAAAAGAAATATTTACGTGCCACGAATCCCGTGCTGAAACGGGCTGATAGACCGCATTGAAAAAATAATGAACTATAGCAGAAAAAATGCTGTGGTAAAGTTTCCAAAGGAATGTTCAGATAAAGGTTTTAATTCTAGCTTTGTTTCCTGTCCAAGCGTCTCAGGATTTAGCGTTCCCGCTGTGAATTTCAGTGAGCGTTTTGAAAAAAAGAAGCAAAAGAGCACATACCACCTGCGAGGCTTACGATGGTGACCCATATTCTGTTTAGCGCCTACTCGTCATGTTTTTTTAGGTAGTTGTTAGGCCTGATTGCCACCACCGGGGATATTCCCTAATAGTATTGTATAGGGCAATTTTTGGGCGGCCTTGCACTAATAGTGCGAGGCCTAAAATAAAATTGAAAATGAGAACGGCAGAAGTGATCTGCAGGTGAGCGATTTTCAGCTTGTTCTGACGCCCTACCTTTCTGACAGCCTGCCACCCCAGTATGTAAAGCATAAAGAGAGCTGCTGCTGCTGAAAAACATTTATTTACAGATGTTATTTACTGGGAGGATGGGAACGGTCCTTAAGGGGCCGCCCCGTACAAACACTAGGTGGGATCCCTCTTACGGGAGCCCATTGGCGTTGGCCGCGGCCCGGGCACGCTCGACCAGGGCCTGTTGGGCCGTCAGGTCAGAGCAGCCGAGCAGGGCTGCCTCCCAGTCCTCCCGCGAAGGGTTGGGTAGTGGGGTAAGATTTGGGGTTTTTTGGCATGCCCACACCATGTGGAAAATGTCAGAGGAACTTTCCTCACAATGTGGGCACTTCCCCGTGCAAGCGGGGTCAAAGTGTTTTATGATTGCCGGGCACAATAGAGTTTTAGTATAAAGGCGAAGGAGGATTCGCTCCTCCGCCTTCGTGAGGCCCTTACAGGGTTTAGGATAGACGTTATGGCCGGATTGATAAAATTGTGTGATCTCCTTAAAGGTGTAGGCAGGATTGGGTTCGAGTTCCGGATCGGTAGGGGACGAGGATGGTGCCCGGAGAGTGAGCGCGCGGGCAGCGGCATCGGCCGTCTCATTACCATCGAGGCCCGTGTGAGCCGGAGCCCATATGATCGTTCGGTGCGCGGGGGCACCTAGGTAGCTGCTGTTCTGCAGTATTTTATAAGCACGGTACGGAATGTATCCCTGTTCAATGTTGCGACAGGCACCCCTTGAGTCGGTGATTATGACCCTCGAGTCCTGATCTGCGGCGGCTAGTGCGATGGCGATCTCCTCCGCGTGCGTAATGTTATGTGCACGGAATGTGAGTCCGTTTACAACGGTGTTTTCGTGGACGACCGCAGCCGTATACCAACCACCGTGGTGCGGGCCGGAGGCGTCCACGTAGAATACTCCGAATTTGTGGCCGTAGTGTCGAGCCAAGGCTTCCGCCCGCGCGAGGCGTCGGCCAGTGTAGTCGTCTCGGGTCATGTTAGCCGGAAGAGGGCGCACGTGCAAGGAGTATCGCCAAACTTCTGGAATCCGTACGCGCTCTTCCGTGTGTATTGAGTGATTGATGTGTAGCCGGGCAAGGAGGCGGCGACCCGACGGTGTTTTAGAGAGTCTAGTATATTGGTTTGTCAAGTGCGCCTCTCTCAGCTCCTTGAAGGTGTTCACCATTCCCAAGCCCAAAAGGCGCTGGTTAGAGGTGCTGACAGGAAGGTCGAGGGCGCGCTTGTAGATTTTGCGGAGAATGACTTCGAGTGCATTTTCGTCGGATTTGCGTAGGTGGAGGTATGGAGCCGAGTACAGGACTCGGCTGGTTACGAATGCATGCGCCAGCCGCAAGGCATCTTTGCATCGTAACCCCCCGCGCTTGTTGGAAACCCGGCGGACCATCCGGCCCACCTGGTCCCCCACCTTACGCAATTTGGCCAATGTTGTGTCTGCTCTGCGATTTTTGTGTATAAAAAGCCCCAGTACTCTAATCTCATCGCGTTCGGGTATTGGTCCGCTGTGAAGGGAGAGGTCGATCTTTGCGGTGCACTTTGGTGAAGGGCGTATGTGCACGAATTCCGATTTGGACGGGGAGCACTGAAGGCCGCAGCGACGGGCATAGTCATCCACGATGTCCGCCGCTTGCTGCAGGCTTGCCTCCATGTCTCCTGCCGAGCCGTGTGACGCCCATATGGTGATGTCGTCGGCGTACAGCGCATGCTGTATGCCTTCGACTTTCGCCAGCTGAGCGGGGAGTCTCATCATTGCCACATTGAATAGGAGGGGCGAGAGGACCGCTCCCTGCGGAGTCCCTCTCGTGCCTAATCGGTAAGGGCCGTGTTCAATGTCCTGAATCCGAATGTATGATTGTCGGTCAGTGAGGAATTGTTTAATATAGTTGAAAGTGTTTTGGCCGCAATCCACCTGTGAGAGATGTGTTAGAATAATTTCGTGGGTCACGTTATCAAAGGCCCCCTTCAGATCCAAAGCGAGCACAACTTTGTCATTCAGGGGATACTCGACTGGATCGAGGATCTCATGGTCGAGCTGAAGCAAGACATCTTGCGCGGACCGGTGTGGGCGGAACCCGAACATGGTGTCTGCAAATGCATTTTTGCTCTCCAGGAACGCGGACAACCTGTCGCGCACCATCGTCTCCATTAATTTTCCCACACAAGAAGTAAGGGAGATGGGGCGGAGGTTGTCCGTGTTAATGGCTTTGCCCGCTTTGGGTATGAAGGTGACCAGGGCGGTCTTCCACTCAATTGGTAGGCTTGTTTTCCCGATCCAAATGGAATTGATGTAGGCAAGGAGCATGGTGTAGGCCGAGTCAGGAAGATTGGCAAGTAATTTCACGGTAATTTTATCCCTTCCCGGCGCCGTTCCTCGCCTCATTTTTGCTAGGGCTGCCTTCAGGTCGTGTAACTGGAACAGTTGATCCAGCTCCGCGTTCTCGGTACCTGCATACGAGTACGCCGGCCCTTGGGAGTCCTGCTGAGTGCATAGATATTGGTCTCGGAGTTTACATGCCAATTTGGCTGTGTCTCCGTCGAAGCTGTGAAATGCTCGTTGCAGATGCTTTTGTGTCTCTGTTCGAGTTTGGGTCGGATCAATCAAGGCGCGGAAGAGGCGCCAGGTACTCCGGCTGGACATTTGTCGAGTGGCCGTGTTGCAACGGTCCACCCAGTTAGAGTCAGCGAGCTGGGCCGCGTACTCTGCTGCTCGCTGGGTGAGCTCAGCGATGCGAATTTTGAGCTTTCGGTTGTGTTTTTGCCGGCGCCATCGGCGGACGAGGCTGCGCCGGGCCTCCCAGAGGTGAAGGAGATGGTTATCCACCGCCGGAGTCGCCTCGGAGAGTTTAATTTGTGTTTCTGTGGAGCGTAATGAGGAAACCAGTTGCTGGGACCAAGCATGGTATCCTTGGTCCTCAATGGGTGTCGAATTGGCGTATATTTGCCGAAACTTCGTGTAATCGGGTAATTTTGCCTCTCCGTAGGGTCTTGCCAAAGGGTAGGTGCGAATGGTGGTGTTGAGTATGCAGTGGTCGCTGCCGAGGGTCTCTTCAGTGTTGACCCAATCCGCATACTGAATGTTTTTTGTAAGGGTAAGGTCCGGACATGTGTCCCGGGTCACGGAGTTACCCACGCGAGTTGGGTAGGCAGGGTCGGTGTGAAGAGTTAGGCCCAGCGTGGACATAAGTTCCGCCAATTTACGTCCACGTTTCTCTTCACGTGCATACCCCCAGAGTGTGCTGGGGGCATTGAAATCACCCACAATCACCAGAGGGTCCCTGCCCGCAGCCTTTAAAGCGCGGCTAAAAAGGTCTGCGAATGTAATGTTGCTTAGTTTCGGTGAGCAATAAATGTTTAGCACGTGCAGTGGCGGGTCCTGTTTACGCAGCGGAAGGAGTGTCACCATCACGTACGAGAAAGCTGGCTTAAGGTCGAGATCAACTAGGTTGGCCGTATAATTTTTGTGCACGCAGATGCAAGATAAAGGGTCCTGCTGAAACGTAGTATAGTTTGTGAGTGTGGCAGCACTCCCTGGCTCCTGGAGGGCTACCACAGCAGGAAGGTTTTGAAATGCTGCGAGGAAAAGCCGGAGGTTGGCGCGCTTAGTGTGAGCCTTAAAGCCCCGACAATTCCACTGGGTGATTTGGATGGGAGTGGCCGTATTGGATATAAAGAGAGGGCGGCATAGATTAGGGATGGTCCGTCTACGTGCACGACTTGCCGCGAAAAAATACCGCAAACAAAAATGGCAGGTCCCACGTACAGTGGGAATCGGTGATATGCGAAGCACGAATGGGAATTGTTGATATGTCACTTTAAAATCAGCACAACGTTACCAGGTGGAGGTGAATGAGGCCATACATGACTTCCGTGTCATGATTCTCATGTTTGCATGTGTCGTTTACATTCGTCATCTATTTACGTGACGTGATACCGAAGTTAGTATATATGGAGCTAGCTTAACGGCCGCGATCCTGCTATGCGCGTGGTGTGTTGTCATGTCATTACATGACGCGCGTGTCAGGATTATCATGTTTGCAGCAGTCATATATTTTGTCATCCGTTGACGTCACGTAACACCGAAATTGGTATATGTAGAGCACATCATGAAAATTCCAACATACTCCAATGTCTCGTTGACGCGCACGCACGCTGGGCACAGCGACACTACGTTAGCAAAACGCGAGCACTCTATAGTCTGACGCCAGGCGCGACCAGCGTCCGTCGGCGCGGCCCGACGGCAACTGGCGCAAAATTCGACATGCTGCATTTCATGTCGATGCCATGAAATAACATTACTCTATGCCAATGCGTTATTCAGACAACTCTGCGTTTCCCTCTTTTCGTGACGGAAAGATGCCAGACGCGCTGAAACACGCATGCGTCAAAGAAATGTGGCGTGGCGCGCGCCTGTGAGTATATGGCAGGACCGCTTCCTGGCGTGGGAACGCCGGCGTGACGCGACGAAATGAACGCCGATGAGCACGCGCACCACGTCATGTCGAAATGTATTGGCGCCTTGACTGTGGCATGTGTTCATTTTCTCACATGACACCCATCTCATGATTAATATGTTTGCAACAGTCACATACCTTCATCATCCATTGGCGTCACGTAATACCGAATTTGACATACGTGAAGCTAGCGAAACGGCCGTGAGTGCATCACGAGTGTGGCATGTTGTCATGTTGTTACATGACACGCATGTCGTGATTATCATGTTTGCACCAGTCACATACCTTCGTCATCCACTCACGTACTGTAATACCAGATTTGGTATATGTATCTCTATCCTCTTTCCGACCCTTTCCTTCACTACTGTACAGGGTAGCAAACCAGTTCTTCTAGGTTAACCTTCCTGTCTCTTCGTTTTATTTATTTTTGTCTCTCTCTCTCTTTGTATATGCGACTCGAGCGAAACGGCCACGAGCGCGTCAGTAGCGTGGCATGTAGTCATGTTGTTACATGACACGCATGTCATGATTTTCATGTTGGGGTCTGTCGCTTGTGTTTGCCATGCAATCATGTCATACCATACCAGTTTTCTACATGACATGTTAAAGAAACCACCGCAATTGCTGCAGGAGCATGAAAAGTAAATCATGACATTCATGACAAGTGTATCGTGATTTTCATGTAATGACTAATCAACTATGTTTTTCATACAGTCAAGCTAAGCCAAGCCAAGTTTGATATGGATGCCATTATCGAAACGGCCAGGAGAGCTATAAGCAGTAGGCGGATAGATAGATAGATAGATAGATAGATAGATAGATAGATAGATAGATAGATAGATAGATAGATAGATAGATAGATAGATAGATAGATAGATAGATAGATAGATAGATAGATAGATAGACAGACAGACAGACAGACAGACAGACAGACAGACAGACAGATAGATAGATAGAAGATAGATAGATAGATAGATAGATAGATAGATAGATAGATAGATAGATAGATAGATAGATAGATAGATAGATAGATAGATAGATAGATAGATAGATAGATAGATAGATAGATAGATAGATAGATAGATAGATAGATAGATAGATAGATAGATAGATAGATAGATAGATAGATAGATAGATAGATAGATAGATAGATAGATAGATAGATAGATAGATAGATAGATAGATAGATAGATAGATAGATAGATAGATAGATAGATAGATAGATAGATAGATAGATAGATAGATAGATAGATAGATAGATAGATAGATAGATAGATAGATAGATAGATAGATAGATAGATAGATAGATAAGATAGATAGATAGATAGATAGGGATGGATGGATGGATGGATGGATGGACGGATGGACGGACGGACGGACGGACGGACGGATGGATGGATGGATACGCTCAAAGTCGAAGTTCGCTAAGAAATGCTTCGCATTTAAAACAGCGATAGAGCTAAATATTGGGTGTATTTTAGCATTGAACTCTTAAAAAAAAGAGCTACGAGTTTGTCTCCGCTAGTCAGGCGCGTCATTTAACCATCTTTAACTGCTTGCTGGTTCACTCGCCAGAATGACGGTGAAAACCAGAGCAGACGGAACAGCTTCACGCTCTACGAAAAAAAGAACCCAGCTGATGCTACAGTTGCGTTTTGAATTGCTACGGACGTTAAGTATTTCGTTTTGTTACTGTTTTCTGCAGCTTTCGCCAAGCAGAACGGAGAGAGCAGTGGACATGGGCTGTTGTGTTGGGTAAGCGAATCACTCGCGTTGTTTACGGCCGTTCGCGTGAGAAAGTGGTATAATGTAGGTCTACTGCTATTGTTTAGAGTAGCTTTGATATGAAGGGGAACCGTAGTAACTTTGATTATGAAGCTTAAGAGAGCCTCTGACCGCGGTTCGCGTCGTGGAGCAGTAGACAGGTGACGCGCACGATAAAAATCGCACACGCCACGACTGCTGACGACCTGAAGCTCCACAGCATCACGCCTGAGGGCTTTCAAGGCTCTAAGTGCCGGCTTTATCTGTGAAATGCGAACATGCACGTCATACTGGTAAAACGCAAAATGATCGTGACCATAATATTTTTTTTTCTTGCCGTTAGCCTCCGTGATTGCCGGAGGTATCTAGGAGGCCTCGGTTTTGCATTTCATTGTACACCGAGAAAGTGGACACGCATGCATCCTTGTTTGCAGTATACACAAACGGATGACAATCGTCAACAGTGCATTCTATCACGCGTAATAAAACAGTTCAACGCGCAGGAATTGAGAGATTGATTGATTGATATGTGGGGTTTAACGTCCCAAAACCACTATATGATTATGAGAGACGCCGTAGTGGAGGGCTCCGGAAATTTCGACCACCTGGGGTTCTTTAACGTGCGCCCAAATCTGAGCACACGGGCCTACAACATTTTCACCTCCATCGGAAATGCCGCCGCCGCAGCCGGGATAATTGAGAGATTGATGCAGAATGCAACTGCAAGGACGAAAATCTCAGGGCTATTTGTGCCGAATAAATTGAACTTCGTTCCACTGATCGTAAGTTAGATTGCTCTTGTATGCACTTCATCGTTTCTGCAACATGTTTATGCCCAAGTTTAACACATTTAGGCGTTGCAGAATTAACGTTAGAGTGCTTGCCTGTAACTCGATGTCATGCGATGCTCGCTTGCACCTGAAGTGTCAGTTGCAGTACGCCGAATAGACAGAAACATCTTTTGCATTCTGCCCGCATTTCGTTTTGATGAGCTTCCTACTTTTCTGAAGAGAGATTGGATTGAAGTAAGAAGCTTGCCAGGTCGTCGATTTTCTGGAAACGGCGCCTCAAGGCCAACGAAAAAGGAGGGCCTATGCACGTTCGCTTGCGGACGGCTCGCTTTGCACTACCCATTTATGTCCGGCGCGTCGATGGGGGCGCTGATGACGGCGTTTGTAGTTTTTGGTTCACTAGGTAGCAGTGCCGCCTGGGCAGAGTATCACGTCTATGTGCAGAGCGCGCTGGCTCCTTAAGTATCGCCCTCCGATGTAGTAATATTAACATCATCCCCTGTTTATATATCTGACCACCGAGCAGGGATGCTCGATGCTTACTTTCTTTTACGTCATCAGTGAGACCTTGGCATCTTGACATCCGCATTCTGCACGACGCGCGTTCACGCTCCAGTTTATCAATCGAATCTTGCGTGCCTCTCTTTTGGTATCCAGTCCGGAGGTGTGGGATGTGCTCAAGACGAAGTGGCTTTTACACTGCTCAGTAGCAGGGCGTGCCCTTTGACGCCGCACGTCCAAAGAACTAGCGGACACTGCCACAAAGCTGCGTATTGCTCGTCGGGTTGATTGGCTAACTACCTTGATGCGTGCATGGCAGCGACAGTTACGGGGTCGTTTTCAACGCCTTATTGCAGCGTCGTTGTTGACGGCGGCTGCTTGGCGTTGCAGACGTAATCCATGAGCGCAGCCTGAAGTTCCGCGCTTTGCGATAAGCTCGCTTCTCAACTTGAGTCCACTAGGAACTCAGGCCGCCAGGTCCTTACCAACTGAGTTGCCACCGGCACGCAATCAATCAGTTATCATAGCTCACTTTGCCAACATGGCTCGTACAACAATGCCATCCCATCGTGGTACCACCGAGACAGACATAATGTTATGTATACAGACTCCCTCAAATTTCATCAGAACAACTTTGCACAAGCCCGTCAGCTGACGAAGTGAAAGAGGCACTGTCTTCCATGAAGCGTGGCTCAGCCCGCAGGCCGGACGGGTTGCCTGTTGAGTTTTATTTAGCGTTTTGGGATGACATTGGTGATCTTTTCACCTCTGTTATTTGCCGCTGTTTTGAGAACTTTGATTTCCCTGATAGTTTTCGCCATGGTCACATTGTATTATTACTTAAACATGACCCATCGTCAGTTCGCCTAGAGGAGTGGAGACCAATAACGCTCCTCAACGTTGATTATAAAACTTTCGTGGCAGTTATCACTCGGCGTTTGAGAAGCCTGATGCCTTCCTTAATAGTTCATCATCAGGCGTGCTCTATTCCTGGAAGAGAAATCCACACTCTCTCATTTGTTACGCGTGATATAGTTGCGTACACATTAACAAGATCAGCTCGGGGACTCTTGGTTTCACTTGACCAGAAAAAGGCATTCGATCGCCTCGAACAAAGGTTTATATTTAGCGTAATGGCAGCATTTGGCTTCTCGCAAAACTTCGTTGAGCTTCTCAAAAACGCGTACCGAAATATACGCAGCACGTTGTTTCTTGGTGGTTTAGAGAGTGCGCCATTTTCTGTTAACCGTAGTGTTCAGCAGGGGTGTCCTTTATCCCCTGCACTTTTTCTACTCAGCCTCGAACCATTCCTTCGTTTGCTAATCACTGATCCATACGTTCGAGGCCTTCCTCTTCCGGTTATTGTGGTACCGTGACGGTGACAGTATTTGCTGATGGCATGACATATTTCAAGAACGAGGACAGTTTATCGCGTAGCCTACGGCTTTTTATTGCGCATGGCAGGATTTCAGGTGCTGCGTTAAATTTTCCCAAATGTCGATATTTATTCATTGGTTTCCCAGACGCATGTCTAAGTTCTTTTTTCGGACTTCAAAAAGTGACTCTATTCGCATTCTGGGGCATGATTATACTTGCTACGGCATTTCAGCCTCTTTGTGGAATTCAGTAGTTGAATATGTAAAACGACACGTCCGGGAAGCACAAGAGTATGATTTACCGATGCTCGAAAGAAGGTAATTAGCACAGACGGTGCTTTGCGGCCGTGCATGGTACATATCTCATGTCGTGCAGCCCCCATTACGACTCACTAAGTTGTTGCAATCCCTCATAGGCTCATTTTTCTGGGCAGGTGGAACAGAGCTGGTTTGCCGAGCATCACTTGGGCAACCGAGAAACTGCGGTGGATTCCCGTTCCCATCCGTCTCTGTTCGCTGCCGTCTGCTTGCCCTACGATTCTTACTTCGGTCGTTGGATGGCGATCAGTGCACCACGTGTGATCTTGCCCGCTATTTCTTAGGTATTTACTACCTGATGCACGGCTTAATTCTTCACCGAAAACACTTAACGTACCTACGTTTTACTCGATGGCAGCAGCATTTTGTCGACACGCGCAGCACGTTTGTCCCGATGTGGACAATCTCAAAAGCCGCATTGTAGATACAACGGTGGCTCTTCTGCTTCATTTGGTTCCTCCAGCCCGTCTAGCACTATCGAGACATTTCTCGTGGAGTGTGATAACGGCATCTTTTTTGCCATGTAATCTCCGTGACTTCATGTGGCGTGTCGGATGGAGAGTACTCCCAACACGGGACAGACAGGAGAAGTGGGGCATGGTCCCATCTCCCACTTGTCCCAACTGCCTGTTACAGGAGGCTAACCAGCATACCTATGCTGCAGCAAACTGTCATTGCAAAGGTGTTTTGTAAGGCGGTTAACACCGCTTTCCGTGTCCTTGGTGTTATTCACCTTGTCACATAAGGTCGATGCTCGCGTAGTCACTTTGCACGCCTTCTAATAGCTGCGGGAGCTTTTTGTTTGTGGCGTAATAGGTGCGAGGCTGTTGCGACAAGTCATCGTCGTCGTGCTCTCTTACCGATTCTGGAGCGCTTATACTCTGAACTTCTATCGTTTCGTCGGAGAAATAGTTCTTCCTTGGGGAGGAAGAATTTCTACGTCAATGTTGTGCCGCTTTCTGTCCGTATACTATAGTTGACAGATGTGTTCGGTTGGTTTTCCACCCGACCTGGTCCCTGTAGCCAGGTCACCTGTCAGTGTCTGATTAGTGCATGTAATCTGTATGTGTTTACTATATCTATGTGTTTTTGTGTGCCCCGTATGGGTGTGAGTTTTTGTACATATGCACTCCAATTTAACGCTGTAAATTATGTAAATTGCATGCATCTCCATACCTGTTCTACATATTTACTAACATCTTCACCAAGTCTTGTATATTCTGTACATATATCATGTACATTGTTCCTATTGTCGTTAGGGTATATATGTAGTGTATGTAGTCATTAGTAACATGTGTTAGGGGCACCCTACGGGCGTGGACGCTTTTATTTCAAGATGTCATGCATGCTGTGCTTTGTCATTTGTTTTTGTTCTTGTTGTATAGACGCTGGTTCCATAGGTTTCTTGCGTCCCACGATCAAATAAACTTTTTCTAAACACACCCTGATATAGATTTAGCTTCGATCGAAATCCACGAGTTAGTCGATAAAGTCACCCCAGAGTTACCTGCAAACTGTAGGGCATTTGACCTGTCCCACCATAGTCCTAACTGGCGGTTCATTACTGTGTAATGATGATTGTAGTGGGTCATGCAAATCTCGGCACGCACATTGTCAGTGCTAAGCACGAGACGCTCGGCCCGGACTCTCGCTGATTTTGATAGCTAGGCCTACGCTCCTACCTGGTCTCGGATAACAGTTTGGACTGTCTCCGTTCTATATTATAATTGGTGGAGTTTGCTGGGCCTCCTTGCAATCCTGGAGTTGCGAAGCCGGGCTCTACCTGCTGTCATGACCACTGCATCTGCCACAAGCCCTCCTCCTATGGCTTCCCAGGCTATCGTGTGCTCCGGCGCGGTCCGTCAGCGGGATCCTCCCATATTCAGCGGCACTGACGACCACGACGTCGACGACTGGCTGGCTACTTACGAACTCGTGAGTGTCTTGAACAAATGGGACGAAGCCACGAGACGGGCCACTGTCGGCATTTACCTCAGTGGCATTGCCCACTTATGGCTTCGGAACCATGAGACCGACGTTCCCACCTGGACAGCATTCAAAGCAAAGTTCAGCGAAGTCTTTGGTCGTCCTTCTGTCCGCAAACTTCGTGCGGAGCAGCGCCTTCAGTCGAGATCTCAACTGCCTGGTGAGAACTTTACAAGTTATATAGAAGACGTCATCGACTTGTGCAAGCGCGTCGATGTGAACATGACAGAGGTGGACCGCATCAAGCATATTTTTAAGGGTATTGACGAGGACGCTTTCCAGATGCTCATTTCAAAAAGCCCTGCTACTGTCGCCCAAGTTACCGAGCTCTGCCAAAGCTATGATGAGCTCCGCCGGCAACGTCTCGTCACCCGCCGTGCTGTCCCACATCAGGAATCGATGTCCGGCTTAACTCCCTCGCAAGACCCCGTCCTCCTCTCGCAGATCAAAGATTTCGTGCGCGAAGAAGTTGCCCGCCAACTCTCGCTCATCTCTGGCCTACCGGAGCGCAGTGCACCGCTTAGCCCTACTCTACGGACTATTATACGAGATCAAGTGTCTGAGGTCCTTCCTCCGCAGCTGGTGCCACCAGTCAATGCACCATTGACGTACGCCGAAGCAGCAGCACGACCACGACCACAGACGTTCCAAGCGCCGCCTCCACAGCCTGCTCCTGTTTATGCCGCCCAGCCGCCACGACCTCCACTTCGCCGACTCCCTAATCCATGGCGCACTGCCGACAACCGACCGATCTGCTTTTCGTGTGGTCTACCTGGGCACGTCGCACGTCTGTGCCGCCGCCGCCCACTCCACTCACGTGAAAACCTACGTCCATACGAGAACGATTACACGTACACTCAATACACCCCAGACCCCGAATTGTACGCTCCTCGTCCAAGCCACCGACCAGCTCCTGATCGCCGATCTCCTTCTCCACGTCGACGCTCGCCCTCCCCGATGCGCCGACGCCCCCCTACAATCGACGCGGAAAACTAAATGACGCAGTTCCCGAGGCAAGAACTGCGTCCTCGTCGCAAAGCACAAGCCCTCTTCGTTCGCCGCCGAATGTAATTAATGCCGTTCTTGAAGGTGTACCCGTACTTGCCCTTATTGATACTGGTGCCGCAATTTCTGTCATCGCCGAAAAAGTTTGCCGTTCAATTCGAAAAGTGACAACGCCTTACTTGGGTTCATGTCTTCATACTGCCACTGCTCAGCCTGTGCAGCCTGTGGCCGCGTGTACTGCCAGACTTGTAATTCAAGGAGTGCCCTACACAGTCCAGTTCGTAGTACTCCCGCACTGTTCTCATGACATCATTTTAGTTTGGGATTTTCTCTCCCATCACCAAGCCGTCATTGATTGCGCCCGAGCCGAAGTCGCCTTTTGTCCCCTTGGTGACGCGCTCCCAGAGCACGATCGCCCTTCCGACGCGAAGTTGGTCATTAGTGACGACACCCAAATCCCTCCACGCGCTACTGTCTTCGCACCTGTGTCGTGTTCCACCGTCGTCGACGCTACCGCATTCTTCACGCCTTCCGCTGCTTTCGTTCATCGCCACCTATCACCGCTCCCAACCGCTCTCGTTACTCTTCAAGGTGGTGCGACCAACGTGCCTGTGAAGAATCCGTTCCCATTCACGATTACGCTACTTCGAGGCGAATGTATTGGTTCGATAGAATCATTCGAAACCATCGCTACACTTGACGTTCCTGATGAATCATCGGAAGTCAGCGCCCTCTCCTGTAGTTCCGTGAATGACCCTTCCACTACCGACATTTTCAACCGTGTCATCGACGAAGGCCTAAACCCACAACAGAGGTGTGAGCTTTTGAGCCTCCTTGACAAGTTTCGACCATCTTTTGACAGTCACAGCGCTACATTAGGTCGCACATCTACCGTATGCCACCAGATCGACACAGGTAATCACCCACCACTACGGCAGCGACCATACCGTGTTTCGCCAACTGAACGCCGTATCATCGATGAACAAGTAGGTGACATGCTAAAGCGAGGCGTCGTTCAACTGTCAAACAGTCCTTGGGCGTCGCCGGTTGTTTTAGTTAAAAAGAAGGATGGCAAGATACGCTTTTGCGTAGATTATCGTCGCCTAAACAAAATAACACGAAAGGATGTTTATCCTTTGCCTCGAATTGATGACGCCCTCGACTCTTTACAAGGCGCAGAGTTCTTTTCCTCCCTTGATCTACGCTCTGGGTACTGGCAAGTGCCCATGAATCCGGATGATAGGCCAAAAACTGCATTTGTTACACCAGACGGCTTATACGAATTTAACGTGATGCCATTCGGGCTATGCAATGCGCCGGCAACATTTGAGCGCATGATGGACACTATCCTACGAGGCCTCAAATGGAACACGTGTTTGTGCTACTTAGACGATGTAGTGGTATTCTCACCCGATTTTTCCACGCACCTTCGTCGATTGGAACAGGTTCTACGCTGCCTCTCTGCAGCCGGCCTCCAACTCAACTCGAAGAAGTGTCACTTCGGAGCGCGCAAGCTGACCATTCTCGGACACGTCGTGTCGAAGAATGGCGTTCTTCCTGACCCCGCTAAGCTACGTGCTGTTCGCGAGTTCCCGAGGCCCGCGTCTCTCAAGCAGCTGCGTAGTTTCATTGGGCTTTGCTCATACTTCCGCCGCTTCGTCCGAGATTTCGCCTCGATCATGGCGCCTCTGACAGACCTACTTCAGGGAGACCGCAATCTATCTGCGTGGTCTCCAGCTTGCGACAGTGCCTTTGCGAAGCTCCGTGAACTGCTTACAACACCACCAATACTGCGTCATTTCGATTCAAGCGCTCCCACAGAAATCCACACAGATGCTAGCGGTGTCGGTCTTGGCGCTGTACTCGCCCAACGAAAGCCTGGTTACCAAGAATATGTTGTTGCGTACGCGAGCCGCACTCTTACAAGAACAGAAGCAAATTATTCGGTAACTGAGAAAGAATGCCTAGCGATTATCTGGGCCATTACAAAATTTCGGCCTTATCTGTACGGCCGCCCTTTCGATGTTGTTACCGACCACCACGCGCTCTGCTGGTTATCCTCCCTCAAAGATCCCTCAACGCTTGGCACGATGGGCTTTACGGCTCCAAGAGTACGACATCCGCGTCATTTATCGCTCAGGCCAGAAGCACGCCGATGCCGACGCTCTTTCGCGTTCGCCTGTTTCTACTGATATTGCGAGTGTCTCCATCCAAGACAACTTCCTTCCACTATCAGGACCCATCAACATGGCTGCGGAGCAGCGCAAAGATTCGTGGATTGCGTCTCTGATGGATTACCTATCTGAAACACTTGCCCACCCGCCATCTCGAGCGCTACACCGACAAGCCTCTCACTTCGCCATCCGTGATGGAATACTTTATCGCCGCAACTACCACCCTGACGGTCGCAAATGGCTACTCGTCATACCCAGGCATCTCCGTGCCAGCATATGTGCTGCTTTCCATGCCGATCCGCAGTGTGCGCACGCCGGTTTGTTTAAAACCTACGCCAGGCTACGTTTTCGGTTTTATTGGCGCGGCATGTACACATTCGTTCAAAAGTACATTCGATCTTGCACAGAGTGCCAACGCCGCAAGCACGATCCTAGCCGTCCTACTGCACCAATGCAGCCGTTACCGTGCCCAGTGCGACCATTCGACCGAGTTGGAATAGACCTTTATGGTCCTCTACCATATACATCAGCCGGGAATCGCTGGATTATTGTAGCGATCGACCATCTCACGAGATATGCAGAAACGGCCGCTCTACCAGCCGCGACGGCACGTGACGTTGCGTCTTTCCTGCTGCAACGTTTTGTTCTCCGTCATGGCGCTCCACGTGAACTTTTGAGCGACCGAGGCCGCGTCTTTCTCGCGGATGTTATTCGAGAACTTCTTGCAGAATGCCATGTAATTCACCGCTGTACTACCGCATATCGCCCACAAACAAATGGCTTGACCGAGCGTTTCAACCGTACTCTTGGCGACATGCTTTCTATGTATGTCGCCTCCGACCACACCAACTGGGATCTTATCCTTCCTTACGTAACGTACGCTTACAACACGGCACCTCAAGCGACGACAGGCTTTTCTCCATTCTTTTTACTTTATGGTCGAGAACCATCATCTCCAATTGACACCATTCTCCCCTACCAACCCGACTCATCCGAAGGCACACCACTTTCCGAAGCCGCGCGGTATGCGGAAGAATGTCGGCAATTAGCTCGCACCCTTACAACACAAGAACAAGGGCTACAGAAATTTCGTCACGACGATGGACGGTCCAACTACCAATTTTCGCCCAACTCTCTTGTTTGGCTGTGGGTGCCCCCCAGTGCTGCTCCTGGTACCTCTACAAAGTTTGTCAGCAGATACCATGGACCTTATCGCGTCATAGAACAAACTTCCGCTGTTAACTACCTCATCGAACCCCTCACGGCCACTGTGGACCTGCGTCGCCGAGGCCGCGAAATCGTACATGTGAATCGCCTCAAACCATATCACGAACCACTTGTCCTCACGACACCTTAGAACAATTACTTGGCACCATCTTCAGCGAGGGGGAAATATGTAATGATGATTGTAGTGGGTCATGCAAATCTCGGCACACACATTGTCAGTGCTAAGCACGAGACGCTCGGCCCGGACTCTCGCTGATTTTGATAGCTAGGCCTACGCTCCTACCTGGTCTCGGATAACAGTTTGGACTGTCTCCGTTCTATATTATAACTGCAAGTTTCCTGGACGCCAGGCGCGCTACATTCGTGTACCGCCTGGCCAGAGTGTGCCTGCCCATATACTTCGGGCCCTTCATGAAAATTCCTAATCGAGGAACGTGCCCCTTTTGGGTCGGTATGGAGGACCTGGTTCACATGTTCTCTCAGTGTGCACTATACCAGCCACCCTCCATCGAAGGATAGCTAGCTTGTTAGGTCATCTCGGTGTTCCTTTCAACACCGTTCGTTGTTCGCATTCCTTGTCGGGACAAGCGGTTAAACAGTACGTGCTTCTGCTCTTTGAGTGTTCCTACCAAGTGTGGGTGGCACGGTGTCGGGCCGTTTTTGGTGGGAGGCGACCCGGGCTTCACGAAGTACTTGCATAGGTACGGAAGGAAGTCTGGTTCGTCCTCCACCGAGAGTGACGGCACCTAGGTGCAAAGAAGTTTTATAATATGTGGCACCGTCCGGCAGTGATTTTCAGTGCGCCAAGAGGGCAGATAACCATCAATTTTTAATGATGGCGTTCCCTAAAGTTCTACGACTCGGCCTAGTGTGCCGGTCGGCCCCGAGTTTAGTTTGTGTGATTGTTCGCCTGAGTTTTGCATGCGCTACGGTGATCCTGTCGCCTTGTCGGGCTTTACCCGCAAGGTCCATGTTGGCCCCTCTTCTGCGCCCGGCGACTCTACCCACCGAGGCTAAGGGTGGATCCCTTCTTCGCGAAGGGCTATGCTGGCGTTTAGCCGTGCTGGTTTACCAGGGTACGTTGGGTTTGGGTACAGCGGCATGGGCCTCTGGACCAAACAGTAGTCCCGTAGTCCTCAAGAGACGGAATGCGTTTCACTGTGCCCTAGTGGTAAGGAGACGGGCCGTGACCGCGCAAAGTGCCTTGCGCCGAGTGATAGCCCATCCGTCCTGAGGGGACGTCGATGGCTCCCGGCCGTGTGACAGTGTGAGGGCACGTGCACTTTGTGTGTGGTGACTGAAGTTGCCGTGCTGAAGGGCAGAGTCGTTGTCACGTCCTTGGGCACGTCCGTTTCGCGTGTGGTGCTGAAAGTCACCATGCCGAAGGGCAGTCCCTTAGTCGAAGGTCCGGGTACGTCCACTTTGCGCGCGGTGACTGAAGTCACCGTGCCAAAGAGTAGCCCCTCCACTGTGTCTCACTGGGCCCTAGCGGTAAGGAGACTGGTCATGACCGCAGTGCGCCCCATGCGCTGTGGTAGCCCACCTTGCCAGGGTACGTTCTCTTTGTGTGTTGTGACCGAAGTTGCTGCGCCGAAGGGTTGTCCCTTTGTTAGGTCTGGTCTCCCTGGCTTGTACGCCGGGAGGCAAGCCGCGTCTGTTTGGCGCCTAGCGCCGAGTAGTGGCCCCTTGCCAGGGTATGCCCGTCCGCCCACAACAAAACCTCCCTCTCACCAGACTCTGAGTGGGGAGGAAATGCCGAGACAGACGTACAGATGATGATAGGTTGAAGAGTTACGTGAGACTCTGGGACAAAGAGTTCGGCCCCGCGTCTCCTTCCTATCTGACGACGGCACCTAAATGCTGGCGAGAAGGGTAGGTGGTACTTTAATTCGTTTACCACTTTTTCTAAACATACAGATTATTTCAATAGGGTGTGCACCCTAAAATTGTTTCATTAAACGCTCAAAGATTGTGTAACCCTCTAGAACAAGCCAGGGTTATTAGTGTAGCGCGCGTGGATGTTTTTTGTGTACAAGTATCAAGTTTAGTTTTTTTTAGGGCCGAAGCTCTTCATGGCGTGGCTTGTGCGTCCATCGTAGAACATAACCACCAGTGGCACATACCCGAAATAGGTATAACATTTGACCTCTAAGGTGGTGCCAGTGAGAGATTTCTTTTGTGCGTTGTTTAACAATAAAAAATGATGCTCAATGTACATGCCAATGGCTGCTAATGGGGAATGAGAAACAGGAGCATTCGGCTTTTAGTCAACGCGCATGCTGCGATCCCCATTAGCAGCCATTGGCATGTACATTGAGCACTATCGGACAAGAAAGGGTTGCTACATTATACTCGCTGGGTGTAACCTCCTTAGTTTTAGAAAGGTTTAGCTAGCGTTGAGCCGCAGGGCCATGAATACAATGAACTAGTATATACCATGAATGAATTTGAGGTGGTTAAAGGGGGGAAGCAGATACGAAGCGCAAGCCGTAAGAAATTAAAAGCTGAATCCTCCTGTCTCTCATTTCACATTAGCAGCCACTGGCATGTACATTGAGCACTATCTGACAGGAAAAGGTTGCTACGTTATACTCGCTGGGCGTAACTTCCTCGGTTTTAAAAAGGTTTAGCGAGCATTGGGCCGCAGTGCCATGATTACAGTGAACTAGTATATACCATGAACTCAAGGTGGTTGAAGGTGGGAAGTAGACCCGAAGCGCAAGCCGTAAGAAAGTGTGCGTGTGCCACCTCTCGTTTTGTCCTTGCAATGTCCACTGAATGGCGGTGCTTCTATACGGGGAATATATGATAAAAAGATGCGAGATGGTGGGACTTGGAGTGTTGAATAGATGGACGAACGGACACACAGACAGATGCATGGATGGACGCATGAACGGACGCAGGGGCGAGAACGAACGCAGGGATGGGCGCACGAACAGACGCATGGACGGTCACACAGGCGGACGAACGGGCGGACGAATGCTTCGCCCCACTCTCCATCATTCACTCCATGGATATGCTGCCATTTTTTTTTTACCATTGGTCATGTTCGCGCATCCAAACGCGGACTCATTTGGACTGCTACTTTTATTTCGCGACATGGCGCTCCAGTTGTGTTGGCATCAATCTTTTTAACCAAACTCTTCAGCGAGATCACCATGTTTTCTGTCATGGGCTATGCCGGGTACTAGCTTTAGATTGCGTGCTATCGTAATTCAGGTTTCGCATTTTGTGTATTAATTTGCCAGCCAAAGCAGTCGATTGTAATGATTTTTCCGTGACCTGGGCGTGTATTTTATTCACAGTTGGAATGTAATATTCTCTCATGACTTTAACTGTGTATTAAATACCCGAGCGTCACGTGCAGGGCCCGCTACGGGGTCGACCTGAGCGGAACGCACGCGAGGTGCGTCGCCTTGCCCAGCACTTCTCTAGATGCGTACAGGTAAGTACACGGATCACGATATGACTGGACTTGGCGGCGTGGCACGTCGTCTAGCAGGTTGGGTCGCTTCTACGTGCCAGGTGCGCTATAACTTCCTATGTGTCGTGATGCTATGTGTTATCCCCTTACCATCATCCCCTGTTTATTTCTCCGATCATCGGCCAGTAGTACTCGAGCCTTGTTTTCCCTTTTCCTCGTCAGTGAGGCCACGGCGTCTTGACATTTGCGTTCTGCATGACGCGCTTTCGCGCTCTATTTCGTGTATTCGTGCAGAGTTGTGTGCGCCTCCCCTTTTGGATCTGGTCAACAATCCTGGGACGTGCTCAAGATACAGTGGCGTTTACACTGCTCACTTGAAGGGCATGCTGTGAGACGGCATATGTCAGAAGAACTTGAAGACACGGCCCCAAAGCTACGCATTGCTCTTCGAGTCGATTGTGACTAACTCCTGTATATGCGTGCATGACCCCGACATCTACGGAGACGTTTCCAACGCCTTATTGCCGCATCGTCACTGTCGGCGGATGCTTGGCGTTACAGGCGTGATCCATGTGCTCACCCCGAAGGTCTGCGCTTAGCGGAAAGCTCACTTCTCGGAGAGTCGAGTCCGTTGACTACCCAAGCCGCTAGAGCCCTTCCCGCGGTGTCACCACCTGCACGTGATCAATCACTCTTTTTTTTAACTTATTACGAAAACATGGCTCGTTCGACTATTTCAACGCATCATGATACCCCTGAAACAATAATAATGCTTAGTGGTCTCCTTCAAGATCTACCAGAGACAGCGGCACAAGTTTGTGCTAGTCTATCACCTGACGAGGTAATAAAGGCATTGTCTTCTATGAAGCGTGGTGCAGACCCTGAGCTGGATAGGTTGCCTGTTTTTAACCTTCTGAGTTTAACTTTCTGGGATAACATTGGTGCCACTTTAGCCTTTGTTAATTGCCGTTGCTGTAAGAACTTTGATTTCCCGGTTAGCTTTCCTGGCGCCCGTACTGTTACTTTACCTAAACATGGCCCACCGTACGTTCGCCCCGAGGAATGGAGACCGATTACGCTTCTCAACGTCGATTACAAAACCTCTTCTGCAGTTGTCACTCGGCGCTTAAGAAGCTTTATGCCTTCCCTAATAGGACTTCATCACGCCTGCTCAATACCTGGAAGAAAAATTCATAGTCTCTGCTTCGTTGCGCGTGACATCATTGCGTGCACAATAGAGCGATCAGCACGTAGGCTCTTGGCTTCCCTTGATCAAGAAAAGGCGTTTGATCACCTTGAGCACAGATACATATTTCGCGTATTTGCGGCGTTTGGCCCCCCGCAAAACTTCGTAGAACTCATCAGAAACGCGTACATAAATGTACACAGCTCGTTTTTTTCTTGTTGGTTATGAAAGTGCTTAATTTCCTGATACCCTCGCAGTGTGCCAAGGGTGATTTTGTTCTTTTTGTGCTTAGTCTCGAACTATTCCTGCGCTTCCTACCTAATGATTCATACTTTCGAGGCCTCCCACCACCTGTAATTGGTACGGTGAAGGTTACAGCTTTCGCCTATGACATCACATTGCATTTGAATAATAGGCACAGGAATATTTCAGGTGCGGCGTTAAACCTGTCAAAATGTCGTTATTTGTTCATTGGTTCCCTTGAAACCTCGCTAAGTCCTTATATTTATCTTCAAAAAACCAACTCTATTCGCATTTTCGAGCTTTATTATACTTGCTATGAAATAACGACGTCCGTGAGGGTTCAAATACAAGAACATGTAAAACTACGTGTCCGGGAAGCGCAATAGTACGATTACATTTATTGTAAAGGCCGTACCTAGCACAGACGGTATTTTGAAATCGTACATGGCATAGAGTTTCTTATTATACACTAGAGGAAACTCTGGCGCTTGTGTCTATGGGTGATGCAACACACGGCGCTTCAGCGAGCATGAAAAAGATGGGTAGTACACACATTTGTCTAATTTTTGTACTTCTGGCCTGCTTCTGGCGCTGTGTGTGTTCGTGTGGCTTGAAGCTGTTTTTTTTACGAAAAGAAAAATAAGCAAATGTTCACCATTCGCGCTTCACAACCTTATTCTTTTAGGCTTACCATTTAGAATCAAGTAACTAAGTTGAAAAGGGTTTGTTCTTTCTTTCAAAACAAAACCGTGACCAGCAATAAACGAAGCAGCAAGTACGATTCGCCGCCTGTAAGTACGAAGACTAGGCAAATCTGTGTACTACCCATCATTCTCATGGTAGCTGAACGATCGCAGCGCCAAAGTGCCCTCTAGTTATTTTTGAGAAACTCTGTGGTACACGGTACGTTTGTCATGTGGTACAACTACCATTGCGAGTAACTAGGTCGGTTCAACCCCTTCTTGGCTAGTTTTTCTTGTCGGGTGGAACTGAGCTGGTTTATGGTCCCTAGATGAAACGTGTTTCACCTAGGGACCTTAATGCTCTAACAACACATCAAGTGCCACGTTATGACTTGTTGAACTACGCGTACATTCAAAAAAAAGAAAGAAGCAGCGTTCACGCGCTCAGGATCCCCGACCACGGCCTTTCGATTCTCATCTAGCAGCCGTGCTCGTACCTTGGTACCCTATCAGCAGCTACTGGCCAAACATAGTGGCGCAAAAGCACTCCATGGTAGCTTCTCGAGCATCATTAGGATAAATATCTTAATATAGGAGTGTTTCTAGTGTCTCGGTCAAAGGTCGTAGTGTTCACACTCTTACTTCGAGTCACAGTTCTGGAGAGAAGCGGCACACGAACTCGTTCTATATGGGAGGCCTTCGCCGGTGGTCCAGATTTTTTTTCCATCGGGAGAAGTAACGATGATGATGTTCCTAGAACTTATGGCACAAACCAACGGGGGATCGGCCTTGAATCGGGTGGTTTAGTTCATTGGTTGATTATACAACAATTTTTGGGAGGCCATGCACAAATTGTGCGAGGCCTAAATATAAATACAAAATTAGACCACTTGGGCCAGGCGTGTGAAAAAGAAAAACCACGAGGCCTGCGTGGAATGCGCAGCGCAGTTCGCAGTGAAAGTTAGAAGAGCAGCCTTTCAGAGCCTTTTCTAAACACTCATTGGGTAACTGCTGCAATCATATTTGTTGGGTACCCACTACGCCATCGATAATCATACTATTTGTGTAGTAGGCCAGCACTACCTATGCTAATCTTCATCATTCTTCGGAGAAGCTTTGTGTCCACTGCCCACTTGCTAGGAATATTGTGCAATATTTTTATGCGGTGGCTCAAGACAAAGAAGAATTATGCGAGAAGTGGGTGTGCGCCACAGCTACTAGTCGAACAAGTACAAGCGTTTGTAATTGGTTGTAGCATTGGATGACCCCCTCGTTACGCTATTCGCATTGTGGGACGCCTGGTTGTTCCTTTGATGGTGTGAAACGCTTCATTACTCACATTTACGAGATTCGTTTTCCGACATCACGCCTGCTGCAGGCCAGTTTAGAAACAATTTCCAAGCACCGGCGCGGCTCAGTGGTAGAATTCTGGCCTGGCACGCAACGGAACCGGGTTCGAATCTCATTGTGTCAGTAATGTTTTTACTAAGTTTGTTTTCTCATTTCTTGCGATACTGGTTAGAGACACCGGCGGTGGAGGCATGAACTTCCAAGTAACTGTCAAGAGCATGACTTCCATGACTCTCATCGTCGACGCTGGCTACCTGACCATCGGTGGCGAGCGTATCCCTGTCGTTCCCGTCGGCCCGCAAATAACTAACGTCGCCTGCCTGTTTTTATCAGCCTTCGTCTCCAACGAACTACTAGTCCAGACTTTGTCCCCATACGGCAAGGTATTGACTGTGACCGCTGGTGTCATGAGCGCAAAACGCGGAGTTCTCACAGGCACACGCTATGTCCGGATGGAAATGAGTCCCACAAATTGCGTCCCCAACTATCTTCGCGTTTCTGGTCATCGAGTCACCTTCGACAACCGCGGTCTGCAACGTGTTTGTCGTCGGTGTGGCTCTAGTGATCATTATCGACCACAGTGCACAGCACCATTCAGTGGTCGCTGTGGTGTGCACGGACACGAAAGCGAAGGTTGCGACCGCCCCTGCCGACGTTGTGGAGATAACCACCCTACCACCGTCTGCCCTGTGCGTCGTTCATATTCTGATGCTACTGCGGGGACCTTTCCTGCCCTACCGTCCGTGTCACCAACGGCAACAGATGAACGAGAACCCGGAGCTGTATTAGAAGAACGCCAGAATCCGATTCTGAGAGCTCCATTAAAAGATGAGGAAGTGTGCAGCTTGGCCAGCCCGAGCGCGCCAAGTCTGCCAATTTCAGCGATAGAAACAGCCACCGCGATTGACCTCGCGTCTGTCCCAGGCAAACATATAATGCCATGTTCGACGTCGGTGCAAGCCGAGAAAGAAACGCTGGTAGGCACCGAAGCACCGGACTCATCGTTAAACCTAGCAGCTGAGTGCCCAGAAAACGCCTACGTTGCGAAATCTACGGGCACTGGTGTCTCGCCAGGAGCAGAATTGAAACCGTATGAGCAAAGCCCATTGGATCACTCCGAAAGCCAGGCTCGTGACTTCCTTGAACAAGTAGCAAGACGCCATGGGAGTTCTTTACTGACGCGTCTCGACAAGCAATCCGTGATCAAGGTCGTTGAAGGCGGCGACAATGTTAACGCTACAGCCCTACCACTATATTATTCGTCAGAAAGCAGCTTCAGCCTCGGAGTCGACAGTAGCACCGGACTTTCTTGTAGCCTGGACGGATGTGATGTGGAAATCCAAGCTCCGCGAAATGTCAAGCGTTCTCACACGTCTGGTACCAGCTTGGACGGCGCCCGGGATAGCCGCTTCGAGTCCCAGCAACCGAAGAAACCTAGACCCTTTTCTAGAGGGTCGAATTGTGCTGTGTAGTGTACGTACTCCAGTTCCCCCGGACAGATCCCCGGGGTATACCGAATCGAAAAACACGACCAGGTCAGTCGCCCACCTTTTTTTCCAATATGGCTGACACCCTGAAAATCCTTTCTTTAAATGTTCAAAGGTTCCGTAACCCAGTAAAGCAAGCCGAGGTTATCAGCATAGCCCGCGCAGAACATTGTGATATTCTGTGTTTACAAGAAACAAACTTTTTCACCATTGGCCACGTTCGTGCATTCAAACGCGCATTTAATTTAGATTGTTATTTTTCGTCTCGCGACATCTCGCTTCTCTGGAGTTGGAATTATTATTTTTAACCGCGCTCTTCTGCGCAATCAACATGTTTTCTATGACGGGTTTGGACGGGTATTGGCTTTTGACTGCGTCCTATCATCCTTCAAGCTGCGTGTTTTGTGTATTCATGGGCCAGCTCAAGCAGCGATGTCCAACGATTTTTTCCGTGACCTGGACGTGTATTTTCTAGACGGTCGTCATGCCATACTCACTGGAGACTTTAATTGTGTATTAGACACGCGAGCTGACGTGCAAGATCCAGGATGGGGTCGCTCTGATAGGAACGCGCGAGAGCTGCGTCGCCTAGTGCAACATTTCTCTTGATAGATACGTACAGACTAGTGCATGGACCACAGTATGCCTAGACTTGGCGGCGTAGCACGTCGTCTAGTCGTTTGGATTGTTTCTATGTGCTGAGCGCGCTAGCTTCTTACGTATCTCACTCTGATGTAACATTACCATCATTGCCTGTTTATATATCAGACCACCGACCAGTGACGCTCGAGGCTCACTTTCCCTTCTCATCATCAGTGAAACCTTGGCGTCTTGACATCCGCATCCTGCACGACGTGCGTACATGCTCCAGTTTATCTAGAATCTTGCGCGCCTCTCTTTTGGGATGCGGTCCGGAGGTGTGGGACGCGCTCAAGACACAGTGGCGTCTACACTGCTCAGTAGCAGGACGGGCCCTTAGACGCCGTACGTCCGAAGAACTAGCGGACACTGCCACAAAGCTGCGTATTGCTCTTCGGGTTGCTCGACTAACTCCCTTGATGCGCGCATGGCAGCGAGAGTTACGGGGTCGTTTTCGACGCCTCATTGCAGCTTCGTCATTGACGGTGGCTGCTTGGCGTAGCTGACGTAATCCATGTGCTCACCCTGAGGTTCTACGCTTTGCGAAAAGCTTGCTTCTCAACCCGTCGAGCCGACTAGGAACTGCGGCGGCCAGATTCTTACACACTGCGTTGCCGCCGACACGTGATCAATCAGTTTTCCTAGCTCACTTTGCCAACAAGGCTCGTACGACAATGTCATCACATCGCGGTACCACCGAGATAGCCACAACGTTAAGTAGGCTCCCTCAAATTTCATCTGAAGTAGCTGAACAACTGTGCACAAGTCCATCAGCTGACGAAGTGAAAGAGGCACTGTCTTCCATGAAACGTGGCTCGGCCCCCGGGCCAGATGGGTTGTCTGTCGAGTTTTATTCAATGTTTTTGGACGACATTGGTGCTCTTTTCACCTCTGTTATTTGCCGCTGTTTCGAGAACTTTGATTTTCCTGATAGCTTTCGCGATGGTCGAATTGTTTTAATACCTAAACATGACCCATCGTCAGTTCGCCCAGAGGAGTGGCGACCAATAACGCTCCTCAACGTTGATTATAAAACTTTCGCGGCAGTTATCACTCGGCGTTTGAGAAGTCTGATGCCCTCCTTAGTAGGTCATCATCAGACGTGCTCTATTCCTGGAAGAGAAATCCACAGTCTCTCCTTTGTTACGCGCGATATAGTTGCGTACACGTTAACAAGATAAGCTCGGGGACTCTTGGTTTCACTTGACCAGGAAAAGGCTTTCGATCGCCTCGAACATAGCTTTATATTCAGCGTAATTGCAGCATTTGGCTTCTCACAAAACTTCGTTGAGTTTCTCAGAAACGCATACCGAAATATACGCAACACGTTGTTTCTTGATGGTTTAGAGAGTGCGCCATTTCCGGTTACCCGTGGTGTTCGCCAGGGGTGTCCTTTATCTCCTGCACTGTTCGTACTCAGCCTCGAACCATTTCTTGAATCGCTAATCGCTGATCCTTACGTTAGAGGCCTTCGTCTTCCAGGTAGTGGTACCGTGACAGTGACAGCATTTGCTGATGATATCACGTTGTATTTGAAGAATGAGGACAGTTTATCCCGTAGCCTACGACTTTTTACTACGTATGGCACGATTTCAGGTGCTGCGTTAAATTTTTCCAAATGTCGATATTCATTCATTGGTTCCCCAGACGCGTGTCTAAGTTTCTTTTTCGGTCTTCAAAAAAGTGACTCTATTTGCATTCCGGGGCTTCATTATACTTGCTACGGCATATCAGCCTCCTTGTAGAATTCAGTAGTCGAAGATGTAAAACGACACGTCCGGGAAGCACAAGAGTAGGATTTGCTGATGCTCGAAAGAAGGTATTTAGCACAGACGCTGTTTTGCGGCCGTGCATGGTACATATCTCATGTCTTACAGCCCCCATTACGAATCACCAGGTCGTTGCAATCCCTCATTGGCTCTTTTTTCTGATCATGTGGAACAGAGCTGGTTTGCCGAACAGCTCTTGGGCAACCGAGAAACTGTGGTGGATTCGCATTCCCATCCGTCTCTGTTCGCTGCCGGCTGCTTGCCCTACGATTCTTACTTCGGTTGTTACATGATGATCAGTGCCCCGCGCGTGATCTTGCCTGCTATTTCCGAGGCACCAAGTGTCGTTATTTACTACCAGATGCACGGCTTAATTCTGCACCGCAAACACTGAACGTGCCTGCATTTTACTCAACGGCGGTAGCATTTTATTGACACGCGCAGCAGGTTTGTCCCGATGTGGACATTCTTGAAAGCCGCATTGTAGATACAACGGCGGCTCTTCTGCTTCCTATGGTTCCTCCAGCCCGTCTAGCACGATCGAGACATGTCTCGTGGAGCGCGATAACGGCATCTTTTATGCCTGGTCACCTCCGTGACTTTGTGTGGCGTCTTGGATGGAGAGTACTCCCAACACGGGACAGACTGGAGAGGTGGGGCATGGTGCCATTTTCCACTTGTCCTAACTGCCCGTTACAGGAGTCTAACCAGCATATGCTGCAGCAATGTGTCATTGCAAAGGTGTTTTGGAAGTCAGTTAACGCTAGTTTTCGTGGCCTAGGTATTAATCGCTTTGTAACATCTGGTGGCTGCTCACGTAGTCGCTTTGCACGCCTTCTAATAGCTGCGGGAGCTTTTTGTTTATGGCGTAATAGGTGCGAAGCTGTTGCGGCAGGTCATCGTCGTCGTGCTCTTTTTCCGATTCTGGAACGCCTCTACTCTGAACTCTTATCGTTTCTGTCGGAGGAATTGTTCTTCCTTGGGGAGGAAGAATTTCTGCGACAATGGTCGTGCCGCTTTCTTTCCGTAGTTGACAGACGCTTTCGATTAGTCTTCCACCTGGCCTGGTTCCTATAGCCAGGTCACCTGTCAATGTCTGATTAATGCATGTAATCAGTATGTGTTTACTATTTTTGTGTGTTTGTGTATGTCCCATATTGGTGTGAGCTCTTCTATTTATGCACTTGATTCTAACGCTGTAAGT
>WOVY01006923.1:0-24838 GCA_013436015.1 Rhipicephalus annulatus
ATCATGTAATGCTCTTCTGCTCACGCTGGCTTTACCGCAGTGCTTTTACGATGCAGTGAAGCTTGATCGTATTAATAATTTGTCCGTTTGTTTGCCTGAAACGGACGTGCCAAGATGCATATTTGGCCTGAGCAGTCGCAAATCTTATATTTGTTTGATGCACAAGTGGCCTGTGCATGCGTTCATTTCGTATCATGTATATCTGTCTGCTCCTGGCTTTACCGCAGTGCTTTCGCGATGCGGTGAAGCTTGATCAAATTTAAGTATTTGTCCTTTCGTTTGCCTGAAACGGACGTGCCAAGATGCACATTTGGCCTGAGCACTCGCAAATGCTTATATTTGTTTGATGCACAAGTGGCCTGTGCATGCGTTCATTTCGTATCATGTAATGCTCTTCTGCTCACGCTGGCTTTACCGCAGTGATTTGTGATGCAGTAAAGCTTAATCATTTTTGGTAATTGTGTTTTGTCTGCTTGAAAAGGACGTGCCAGATGCATATTTGGCCTGAGCAGTCGCAATGCTTATATTTGTTTGATGCACAAGTGGCCTGTGCATGCGTTCATTTGTATCATGTAATGCTCTTCTGCTCACGCTGGCTTTACCGCAGTGCTTTTGCGATGCAGTGAAGCTTGATAAAGTTTAGTATTTGTCCTTTTGTTTGCCTGAAACGACGTGCCAAGATGCATATTTGGCCTGAGCACCGCAAATGCTTATATTTGTTTGATGCACAAGTGGCCTGTGCATGCGTTCATTTCGTATCATGTAATGCTCTTCTGCTCACGCTGGCTTTACCGCAGTGCTTTGCAATATAGTGAAGCTTTATCATCTTTTGGTAATTTGTTTTTTGTCTCCCTAAACGGACGTGCCAAGATGCATATTTGGCCTGAGCAGTTGCAAATGCTTATATTTGTTTGATGCACAAGTGGCCTGTGCATGTTTCATTTCGTATCATGTAATGCTCTTCTGCTCACGCTGGCTTTACCGCAGCTCTTTCGCGATGCAGTGAAGCTTGAATCAACTTTAAGTATTGTTCCATTTGTTTGCTTGAAAAGGACGTGCCAAGATGCATATTTGGCCTGAGCAACCGCAAATGCTTATCTTTGTTTGATGCACAAGTGGCCTGTGCATGCGTTCATTTCGTATCATGTAATGCTCTTCTGCTCACGCTGGCTTTAACCGCAGTGCTTTTCTTGATGCAGTGAAGCTTGAATCATATTTAAGTATTTGTCTTTTTTTTGCTTGAAAACGGACGTGCCAAGATGCTTATTTGGCCTGAGCAGTCACAAGTGCTTATATTTGTTTGATGCAAAAGTGGTCTGTTCATGCGTTCATTTCGTATCAAGTAACCCTCTTCTGCTGACGATAACTTTACCCCAGTGCTTTTGCGATGCAGTGAAGCTTAATCATCTCTTGGTAATTGTCTTTTTGTCTGTTTAAAAAGGACGTGCCAAGATGAATATTTGGCCTGAGCATTCGCAAATGCTTTTATTTGTTTGATGCACATGTGGCCTGTGCATGCGTTCATATCACATCAAGTAATGCTCTTCTGCTCACGCTGGCTTTACCGCAGTGCTTTTGCGATGCAGTGAAGCTTGATCAAGCTTAAGTATTTGTCCTTTTGTTTGCCTGAACGGGCGTGCCAAGATGCATATTTGGCCTGAGCACTCGGAAATGCTTATATTTGTTTGATGCACAAGTGGCCTGGGCATGCGTACTTTACGTATCATGTAATGCTCTTCTGCTCACGCTGGATTTACCATAGTGCTTTTGCGTTGCAGTGAAGCTTGATCATATTTAGGTATTTGTACTTTTGTTTGCCTGAAACGGACGTGCCAAGATGCAAATTTGTACTGAGCATTCACAAATGCTTATATTTGTTTGATGCACAAGTGGCCTGTGCATGCGTTCATTTCGTATCATGTATTGCTCCTCTGTTCAAGCTGGCTTTACCGCAGTTCTTTCGCGATGCAGTGAAGCATGATCATCTTTTGGTAACTTTCCTTTTGTTTGCCTCAAACAGAATTGCCAGGATGCATATTTGGCCTGGGCAGTCGCAAATGCTCATATTTGTTTATGCACCAGTGGCCTGTGCATGCGTTCATTCGTATCATGTAATGCTCTTCTGCTCACGCTGGCTTCACCACAGTGCTTTTACGGATGCAGTGAAGCTTGATCGTATTTAAGAATTTGTCCGTTTGTTTGCCTGAAACGGACGTGCCAAGATGCTATTGGCCTGAGCAGTCGCAAATTCTTATATTTGTTTGATGCACAAGAGGCCTGTGCATGCGTTATTCCGTATCATGTATTGATCTTCTGCGCACGCTGGATTTACCGCAGTGCTTTCGCGATGCGGTGAAGCTTGATCAAATTTAAGTATTTGTCCTTTCGTTGCCTGAAACGGTCGAGCCAAGATGCACATTTGGCCTGAGCACTCGCAAATGCTTATATTTGTTTGATGCAGTAGTGGCCTGTGCATGCGTTCATTTCGTATCATGTAATGCTCTTCTGGTCACGCTGGCTTTACCGCAGTGATTTGTGATGCAGTAAAGCTTAATCATTTTTGGTAATTGTGTTTTGTCTGCTTGAAAAGGACGTGCCAAGATGCATACTCGGCCTGAGCAGTCGCCAATGCTTATATTTGTTGATGCACAAGTGGCCTGTGCATGTGTTCATTTTGTATCATGTAATGCTCTTCTGCTCACGCTGGCTCTACCGCAGTGCTTTTGCGATGCAGGGAAGCTTGATAAAGTTTAAGTATTTGTCCTTTTGTTTGCCTGAAACAGACGTGCCAAGATGCATATTTGGCCTGAGCAACCGCAAATGCTTATCTTTGTTTGATGCACAAGTGGCCTGGACATGCGTTCATTTCGTATCATGTAATGCTCTTCTGCTCACGCTGGCTTTATCGCAGCGCTCTCGCAATATAGTGAAGTTTATCATCTTTTGGTAATTGTTTTTTGTCTCCCGTAAACGGACATGCCAAGATGCATATTTGGCCTGAGCAGTTGCAAATGCCTATATATGTTTGATGCACAAGTGGCCGGTTCATGTGTTCATTTCGTATCATGTAATGCTCTTCTGCCCATGCTGGCTTTACCGCAGCTCTTTCGCGATGCAGTGAAGCTTGATCAAATTTAAGTATTTGTCCATTTGTTTGCCTGAAACGGACGTGCCAAGATGCATATTTGGCCTGAGCAACCGCAAATGCTTATCTTTGTTTGATGCACAAGTGGCCTGTGCATGCGTTCATTTCGTATCATGTAATGCTCTTCTGCTCACGCTGGCTTTACCGCAGTGCTTTCTTGATGCAGTGAAGCTTGATAATATTTTAGTATTTGTCTTTTTGTTTGCCTGAAACGGACGTGCCAAGATGCATAATTGGCCTGAACACTCACAAATGCTTATATTTGTTTGCTGCACAAGTGGCCTGTGCATGCGTTCATTTCGTATCATGTAATGCTCTTCTGCTCACGCTGGCTTTACCGCAGTGATTTCGCGATGCAGTGAAGCTTAATCATCTTTTGGTTATTGTGTTTTGTCTTCCTGAAACGGACATGCCAAGATGCATATGTGGCCTGAGAAGTCGCAAACGCTGATATTTGTTTGATACACAAGTGGCCTGTGCATGCGTTCATTTCGTATCATGTAATGCTCTTCTGCTCACGCTGGCTCTACCGCAGTGCTTTCTTGATGCAGTGAAGCTTGATAATATTTTAGTATTTGTCCTTCTGTTTGCCTGAAACGGACGTGCCAATATGCACATTTGTCTTGAACACTCGCAAATGCTTATATTTTTTTGGTGCACAAGTGGCCTGTGCATGCGTTCATTTCGTATCATGTAATGCTCTTCTGCTCACGCTGGCTCTTCTGCAGTGATTTTGCGATGCAATGAAGCTTAATCAACTTTTTGTAATTGTGTTTTGTCTGTTTGAAAAGGACGTGTCAAGATGCATATTTGGCTTGAGTAGTCGCAAATGCTTATATTTGTTTGATGCACAAGTGGCCTGTGCATGCGTTAATTTTGTATCATGTATTGCTCTTCTGCTCATGCTGGCTTTACCGCAGTTCTTTCGTTATGAGTGAAGCTTGATCATACTTAAGTATTTGTCTTTTTTTTGCTTGAAACGGACGTGCCAAGATGCTTATTTGGCCTGAGCAGTCACAAATGCTTATATTGTTTGATGCAAAAGTGGTCTGTTCATGCGTTCATTTCAGTATCAAGTAACGCTCTTCTGCTCACACTGGCCTTACGGCAGTGCTTTTGCGTTGCAGTGAAGCTGGATCATATTTAAGTATTGTCCTTTTGTTTGCTTGAAACGAATGTGCCAAGATGCATATTCTGCCCGAGCAGTCGCAAATGCTTATAATTGTTTGATGCACAAGTGGCCTGGGCATGCGTACTTTTCGTATCATGTAATGCTCTTCTGCTCACGCTGGATTTACCGTAGTGCTTTTGCGTTGCAGTGAAGCTTGATCATATTTAGGTATTTGTACTTTTGTTTGCCTGAAACGGACGTGCCAAGATGCATATTTGGACTGAGCATTCACAAATGCTTATATTCGTTTGTGCACAAGTGGCCTGTGCATCCGTTCATTTCGTATCATGTATTGCTCCTCTTTTCAAGCTGGCTTTACCGCAGTTCTTTCGCGATGCAGTGAAGCATGATCATCTTTTGGTAACTTTCCTTTTGTTTGCCTTAAACAGAATTGCCAGGATGCATATTTGGCCTGGGCAGTCGCAAATGCTTATATTTGTTTGATGCACCATTGGCCGGTGCATGCGTTCATTCGTATCATGTAATGCTCTTCTGCTCACGCTGGCTTTACCGCAGTGCTTTTACGATGCAGTGAAGCTTGATCGTATTTAAGAATTTGTCCTTTTGTTTGCCTGAAACGGACGTGTCATGATCCATATTTGGCCTGAGCAGTCGCAAAAGCTTATATTTGTTTGATGCACAAATCGCCTTGGCATGCGTTCATTTCGTATCAAGTAAAGCTCTTCTGCTCACGCTGGCTTTACTGCAGTGCTTTTGCAATGCGATGAAGCTTGATCAAAGTTTAAGTATTTGTCCTTTTGTTTGCCTGAAAACGGTCAAGCCAAGATGCATATTTGGCCTGAGCACTCGCAAATGCTTATATTTGTTTGATGCACAAGTGGCCTGGCATGCGTTCATTTCGTATCATGTAATGCTCTTCTGCTCACGCTGGCTTTACCGCAGTGATTGTGATGCAGTAAGCTTAATCAATTTTTGGTAATTGTGTTTTGTCTGCCTTGAAAAGGACGTGCGAAGATGCATATTCGGCCTGAGCAGTCGCACATGCTTATATTTGTTGATGCACAAGTGGCCTGTGCATGCAGTTCATTTCGTATCATGTAATGCTCATTCTGCTCACGCTGGCTTTACCGCAGTGCTTTCTTGATGCAGTGAAGCTTGATAATATTTTAGTATTTGTCTTTTGTTTGCCTGAAACGGACGTGCCAAGATGCATATTGGCCTGAACACTCACAAATGCTTATATTTGTTTGCTGCACAAGTGGCCTGTGCATGCGTTCATTTCGTATCATGTAATGCTCTTCTGCTCACCCTGGATTTACCGCAGTGATTTCGCGATGCAGTGAAGCTTAATCATCTTTTGGTTATTGTGTTTTGTCTTCCTGAAACGGACATGCCAAGATGCATATTTGGCCTGAGAAGTCGCAAACGCTGATATTTGTTTGATACACAAGTGGCCTGTGCATGCGTTCATTTCGTATCATGTAATGCTCTTCTGCTCACGCTGGCTCTACCGCAGTGCTTTCTTGATGCAGTGAAGCTTGATAATATTTTAGTATTTGTCCTTCTGTTTGCCTGAAACGGACGTGCCAATATGCACATTTGGCCTGAACACTCGCAAATGCTTATATTTTTTTGGTGCACAAGTGGCCTGTGCATGCGTTCATTTCGTATCATGTAATGCTCTTCTGCTCACGCTGGCTCTTCTGCAGTGATTTTGCGATGCAGTGAAGCTTAATCAACTTTTTGTAATTGTGTTTTGTCTGTTTGAAAAGGACGTGTCAAGATGCATATTTGGCCTGAGTAGTCGCAAATGCTTATATTTGTTTGATGCACAAGTGGCCTGTGCATGCGTTAATTTTGTATCATGTATTGCTCTTCTGCTCATGCTGGCTTTACCGCAGTTCTTTCGTTATGCAGTGAAGCTTGATCATATTTAAGTATTTGTCTTTTTTTTGCTTGAAACGGACGTGCCAAGATGCTTATTTGGCCTGAGCAGTCACAAATGCTTATATTTGTTTGATGCAAAAGTGGTCTGTTCATGCGTTCATTTCGTATCAAGTAACCCTCTTCTGCTGACGATAACTTTACCCCAGTGCTTTTGCGATGCAGTGAAGCTTAATCATCTCTTGGTAATTGTCTTTTTGTCTGTTTAAAAAGGACGTGCCAAGATGCATATTTGGCCTGAGCATTCGCAAATGCTTTATTTGTTTGATGCACATGTGGCCTGTGCATGCGTTCATATCACATCAAGTAATGCTCTTCTGCTCACGCTGGCTTTACCGCAGTGCTTTTGCGATGCAGTGAAGCTTGATCAAGTTTAAGTATTTGTCTTTTGTTTGCCTTAAACGGGCGTGCCAAGATGCATATTTGGCCTGAGCACTCGGAAATGCTTATATTTGTTTGATGCACAAGTGGCCTGGGCATGCGTACTTTACGTATCATGTAATGCTCTTCTGCTCACGCTGGATTTACCATAGTGCTTTTGCGTTGCAGTGAAGCTTGATCATATTTAGGTATTTGTACTTTTGTTTGCCTGAAACGGACGTGCCAAGATGCAAATTTGTACTGAGCATTCACAAATGCTTATATTTGTTTGATGCACAAGTGGCCTGTGCATGCGTTCATTTCGTATCATGTATTGCTCCTCTGTTCAAGCTGGCTTTACCGCAGTTCTTTCGCGATGCAGTGAAGCATGATCATCTTTTGGTAACTTTCCTTTTGTTTGCCTCAAACAGAATTGCCAGGATGCATATTTGGCCTGGGCAGTCGCAAATGCTCATATTTGTTTATGCACCAGTGGCCTGTGCATGCGTTCATTCGTATCATGTAATGCTCTTCTGCCCACGCTGGCTTTCACCGCAGCTCTTTAGCGATGCAGTGAAGCTTGATCGTAATTTAAGATTTGTCCGTTTGTTTGCCTGAAACGGACGTGCCAAGATGCATATTTGGCCTGAGCAATCGCAAATGCTTATATTTGTTTGATGCACAAGAGGCCTGTGCATGCAGTTATTTCGTATCATGTAATTGATCTTCTGCTCACGCTGGATTTACCGCAGTGCTTTCGTCGATGCGGTGAAGCTTGATAATATTTTAGTATTTGTCCTTTTGTTTGCCTGAAACGGACGTGCCAAGATGCATTATTGGCCTGAGCACTCCACAATGCTTATATTTGTTTGATGCACAAGTGGCCTGTGCATGCGTTCATTTCGTATCATGTAATGCTCTTCTGCTCACGCTGGATTTACCGCAGTGATTTCGCGATGCAGTGAAGCTTAATCATCTTTTGGTTATTGTGTTTTGTCTTCCTGAAACGGACATGCCAAGATGCATATTTGGCCTGAGAAGTCGCAAACGCTGATATTTGTTTGATACACAAGTGGCCTGTGCATGCGTTCATTTCGTATCATGTAATGCTCTTCTGCTCACGCTGGCTCTACCGCAGTGCTTTCTTGATGCAGTGAAGCTTGATAATATTTTAGTATTTGTCCTTCTGTTTGCCTGAAACGGACGTGCCAATATGCACATTTGGCCTGAACACTCGCAAATGCTTATATTTTTTGGTGCACAAGTGGCCTGTGCATGCGTTCATTTCGTATCATGTAATGCTCTTCTGCTCACGCTGGCTCTTCTGCAGTGATTTTGCGATGCAGTGAAGCCTAATCAACTTTTTGTAATTGTGTTTTGTCTGTTTGAAAAGGACGTGTCAAGATGCATATTTGGCCTGAGTAGTCGCAAATGCTTATATTTGTTTGATGCACAAGTGGCCTGTGCATGCGTTAATTTTCGTATCATGTATTGCTCTTCTGCTCATGCTGGCTTTACCGCAGTTCTTTCGTTATGCAGTGAAGCTTGATCATATTTAAGTATTTGTCCATTTTTTTTGCTTGAAACGGACGTGCCAAGATGCATATTTGGCCTGAGCAGTCGCAAATGCTTATATTTGTTTGATGCACAAGTGGCTGTTCATGCGTTCATTTCGTATCAAGTAAGCTCTTCTGCTGACGATGACTTTACCCCAGTGCTTTTGCGATGCAGTGAAGCCTTAATCATCTCTTGGTATTGTCTTTTTGTCTGCCTTGAAAAAGGACGTGCCAAGATGCATAATTGGCCTGAGCAATTCGCAAATGCTTATATTTGTTTGATGCACATGTGGCCTGTGCATGCAGTTCATTTCGTATCAAGTAATGCTCTTCTGCTCACGCTGGCTTACCGCAGTGCTTTTGCGATGCAGTGAAGCTTGATCAAGTTTAAGTATTTGTCCTTTTGTTTGCCTGAAACGGGCGTGCCAAGATGCATATTTGGCCTGAGCACTCGGAAATGCTTATATTTGTTTGATGCACAAGTGGCCTGGCATGCGTCATTTACGTATCATGTAATGCTCTTCTGCTCACGCTGGCTTTACCAGAGTGCTTTTGCGTTGCAGTGAAGCTTGATCATATTTAGGTATTTGTACTTTTGTTTGCCTGAAAACGGACGTGCCAAGATGCAATTTGGACTGAGCAGTCGCAAATGCTTATATTTGTTCGATGCACAAGTGGCCTGTGCATGCGTTCATTTCGTATCATGTATTGCTCCTTCTGTTCAAGCTGGCTTTACCGCAGTTCTTTCGCGATGCAGTGAAGCATTGATCATCTTTTAGGTAACTGTCCTTTTGTTTGCCTAAACAGAAGTGCCAGGATGCATATTTGGCCTGGCAGTCGCAAATGCTCATATTTGTTTGATGCACAAGTGGCCTGTGCATGCGTTCATTTCGTATCAATGTAATGCTCTTCTGCTCACGCTGGCTTTACCGCAGTGCTTTGCGATGCAGTGAAGCTTGATCAAGTTTAAGTATTTGTTCCTTTGTTTTTCCTGAAACGGGCGTGCCGAGATGCATATTTGGCCTCAGCACTCGGACAATGGTTATATTTGTTTGATGCACAAGTGGCCTGTGCATGCGTTCATTTCGTATCATGTAATGCTCTTCTGCTCACGCTGGCATACCGCAGTGCTTTGTGTTGCAGTGAAGCTTGATCATATTTAAGTATTGTCCTTTTGTTTGCCTTGAAACGAACGTGCTAAGATGCATATTCTGCCTGAGCAGTCGCAAATGCTTAATATTGTTTGATGCACAAGTGGCCTGGGCATGCGTACTTTTCGTATCATGTAATGCTCTTCTGCTCACGCTGGCTTTACCGTAGTGCTTTTTGCGTTGCAGTAAAGCTTGATAATATTTAGTATTTGTCCTTTTGTTTGCCTGAAACGGACGTGCCAAGATGCATATTTGGCCTGAGCACTCGCAAATGCTTATATTTGTTTGATGCACAAGTGGCCTGTGCATGCGTTCATTCGTATCATGTAATGCTCTTCTGCTCACGCTGGCTTTACCGCAGTGACTTTTGCGATGCAGTGAAGCTTGATCATAATTTAGTAATTGTGTCCTTTGTTTGCCTGAAACGGACGTGCCAAGATGCATATTTGGCCTGAGCAGTCGCAAATGCTTATATTTGTTTGATGCACAAGTCGGCCTGTGCATGCGTTCATTTTGTATCATGTAATGCTCTTCTGCTCACGCTGGCTCTACTGCAGTGCTTTTGCTATGCGTGAAGCTTGATAAATTTAAGTATTTGTCCTTTTTGTTTGCCTGAAACAGACGTGCCAAGATGCATATTTGGCCTGAGCAGTCGCAAATGCTTATATTTGTTTGATGCACAAGTGGCCTGTGCATGCGTTTCATTTCGTATCATGTAATGCTCTTCTGCTCACGCTGGCTTTACCCAGCGCTTTCTGCGATGCAGTGAAGCTTAATCATATTTTGGTATTGTCCTTTTTGTCCTGAAACGGACGTGCCAAGATGCATATTTGGCCTGAGCAGTCGCAAATGCTTATATTTGTTTGATGCACAATGGCCTGTGCATGCGTTCATTTCGTATCATGTAATGCTCTTCTGCTCACGCTGGCTTTACCGCAGTGCTTTCTGCGATGCAGTGAAGCTTGATCAATATTTTAAGTATTTGTCCTTTTTGTTTGCCTGAAACGGACGTGCCAAGATGCATATTTGGCGTGAGCACTCGCAAATGCTTATAATTTGTTTGATGCACAAGTGGCCTGTGCATGCGTTCATTTCGTATCATGTAATGCTCTTCTGCTCACGCTGGCTTACCGCAGTGCTTTCGCGATGCAGTGAAGCTTGATTAATCGTTTAGTATTTGTCTTTTTGTCTGCCTGAATACGGACGTTGCCAAGATGCATATTGGCCTAGCAGTCGCAAATGCTTATATTTGTTTGATGCACAAGTGGCTGTGCATGCGTTCATTTCGTATCATGTTAATGCTCTTCTGCTCACGCTGGCTTTACCGCAGTGCTTTTTACGATGCAGTGAAGCTTGATCATATTTAAGTATTTGTCCTTTTGTTTGCCTGAAACGGACGTGCCAAGATGCATATTTGGCCTGAGCAGTCGCAAATGCTTATATTTGTTTGCTGCACAAGTGGCCTGTGCATGCGTTCATTTCGTATCATGTAATGCTCTTCTGCTCACGCTGGCTTTACCGCAGTGATTTCGCGATGCAGTGAAGCTTATCATATTTTAGTAATTTGTCTTTTGTCTTGCCTGAAACGGACGATGGCCAAGATGCATATTGGCCTGAGCACTCGCAAATGCTTATATTTGTTTGATGCACAAGTGGCCTGTGCATGCGTTCATTTCGTATCATGTAATGCTCTTCTGCTCACGCTGGCTCTACCGCAGTGCTTCTGATGCAGTGAAGCTTGATAATATTTTAGTAATTTGTCCTTCTGTTTGCCTGAAACGGACGTGCCAAGATGCATATTGGCCTGACACTCGCAAATGCTTATATTTTTTGATGCACAAGTGGCCTGTGCATGCGTTTCATTTCGTATCATGTAATGCTCTTCTGCTCACGGCTGGCTTTACCTGCAGTGATTTTGCGATGCAGTGAAGCTTTATCACTTTTTGTAATTGTTTTTTGTCTGTTTGAAAAGACGTGTCAAGATGCATATTTGGCCTGAGTAGTCGCAAATGCTTATATTTGTTTGAATGCACAAGTGGCCTGTGCAATGCGTTAATTTTGTATTCATGTATGCTCTTCTTCTTCATGCTGGCTTTACCGCAGTGCTTTCGTTATGCAGTGAAGCTTGATCATATTTAGTATTTGTCCTTTTTTTGCTGAAACGGACGTGCCAAGATGCATATTTGGCCTGAGCAGTCGCAACATGCTGATAATTTGTGATGCCCAAGTGGCCTGTGCATGTGTTCATTTCGTATCATGTAATGCTCTTCCTGCTCACGCTGGCTTCTCCGCAGTGCTTTTTTCGATGCAGTGAAGCTTGATCAAATTTAAGTATTTGTCCTTTTGTTTGCCTGAAAAGGACGTGCCAAGATGCAATATTTGGCCTGAGCACTCGCAAATGCTTATATTTGTTTGATGCACAAGTGGCCTGTGACATGCGTTCATTTCGTATCATGTAATGCTCTTCTGCTCACGCTGGCTTTACTGCAGTGCTTTCGCGATGCAGTGAAGCTTAATCAATTTTTGGTAATTGTGTTTTGTCTGCCTTGAAACGGACGTGCCAAGATGCATATTTGGCCTGAGCAGTCGCAAATGCTTATATTGTTTGATGCACAAGTGGCCTGTGCATGTGTTCATTTCGTATCATGTAATGCTCTTCTGCTCATGCTGGCTTTACCGCAGCTCTTTCGCGATGCAGTGAAGCTTGATCATATTTAAGTATTTGTCCTTTTGTTTGCCTGAAACGGACGTGCCAAGATGCATATTTGGCCTGAGCAGTCGCAAATGCTTATATTTGTTTGATGCACAAGTGGCCTGTGCATGCGTTCATTTCGTATCATGTAATGCTCTTCTGCTCACGCTGGCTTTACCGCAGTGCTTTCTGCGATGCAGTGAAGCTTGATCATATTTAGTATTTGTCTTTTTGTTTGCCTGAAACGGACGTGCCAAGATGCATATTTGGCCTGAGCATTCGCAAATGCTTATATTTGTTTGATGCACAAGTGGCCTGTGCATGCGTTCATTTCGTATCATGTAATGCTCTTCTGCTCACGCTGGCTTTACCGCAGTGCTTTCGCGATGCAGTGAAGCTTATCATATTTTAGTATTGTCTTTTGTCTTCCTGAAACGGACGTGCCAAGATGCATATTTGGCCTGAGCACTCGCAAATGCTTATATTTGTTTGATGCACAAGTGGCCTGTGCATGCGTTCATTTCGTATCATGTATTGCTCTTCTGCTCACGCTGGCGTTACCGCAGTGCTTCTGTTATGCAGTGAAGCTTTGATCATATTTTAAGTATTTTCCTTTTGTTTGCCTGAAACGGACGTGCCAAGATGCATATTTGGCCTGAGCAGTCGCAAATGCTTATATTTGTTTGATGCACAAGTGCCTGTGATGCGTTCATTTTCGTATCATGTAATGCTCTTCTGCGCACGCTGGCTTTACCGCAGTGCTTTCGCGATGCAGTGGAAGCTTGATATATTTTAGTACTTGTCCTTTTTGTTTGCCTGAAACGGACGTGCCGAGATGCATATTTGGCCTGAGCACTCGCAAAATGCTTATATTTGTTTGATGCACAAGTGGCCTGTGCATGCGTTCATTTCGTATCATGTAATGCTCTTCTGCTCACGCTGCTTTACCGCAGTGCTTTCGCGATGCAGGTGAAGCTGATAATATTTTAGTATTTGTCTTTTGTTTTGCCCTGAACGGACGTGCCAAGATGCATATTGGCCTGAGCAGTCGCAAATGCTTATATTTGTTTGATGCACAAGTGGCCTGTGCATGCGTTCATTTCGTATCAAGTAATGCTCTTCTGCTCACGCTGGCTTTACCGCAGTGCTTTCGCGATGCAGTGAAGCTTAATCATCTTTGGTAATTGTCTTTTGTCTTCCTGAAACGGACAGTGCCAAGATGCATATTTGGCCTGAGCAGTCGCAAATGCTTATATTTGTTTGATGCACAAGTGGCCTGGCATGCGTTCAATTTCGTATCATGTAATGCTCTTCTGCTCACGCTGGCTTTACCGCAGTGCTTTCTTGATGCAGTGAAGCTTGATAATATTTAGTATTTGTCCTTTTGTTTGCCTGAAACGGACGTGCCAAGATGCATATTTGGCCTGAGCACTCGCAAATGCTTATATTTGTTTGATGCACAAGTGGCCTGTGCATGCGTTCATTTTCGTATCATGTAATTGCTCTTCTGCTCATGCTGGCTGTACCGCCGTTTCTTTTCCGCGATTGCAGTTTGAAGCTTGATCAAATTTAGGGTATTTGTCCATTTGTTTGCCTTGAAACGGACGTGCCAAGATGCATATTTGGCCTGAGCAGTCGCAAATGCTTATATTGTTTGATGCACAAGTGGCCCTTACATGCGTTCATTTCGTATCACGTAATGCTCTTCTGCTCACGCTGGCTTACCGCAGTGCTTTTGCGATGCAGTGAAGCTGGATCATAGTTAAGTATTGTCCTTTTGTTTGCTTTGAAACGAACGTGCCAAGATGCATATTCTGCCTGAGCAGTCGCAAATGCTTATAATTGTTTGATACACAAGTGGCCTGGGCATGCGTTCCTTTTCGTATCATGTATTGCTCCTCTGTTCAAGCTGGCTTTACCGCAGTTCTTTCGCGTGCAGTGAAGCTCGATCATCTTTGGTAACTGTCCTTTTGTTTGCCTCAAACAGACGTGCCAGACTGCATATTGGCCTGGGCAGTCGCAAATGCTTATATTTGTTTTGATGCACCAGTGGCCTGTGCATGCGTTCATTTCGTATCATGTAATGCTCTTCTGCTCCACCCTGGCTTTACCGCAGTGCTTTCGCGATGCAGTGAAGCTTGATAATATTTAGTATTTGTCCTTTGTTTTCCTGAAACGGACGTGCCAAGATACATATTTGGCCTGACCACTCGCAAATGCTTATATTTGTTTGATGCAGAAGTGGCCTCGGCATGCGTTCATTCGTATCATGTAATGCTCTTCTGCTCACGCTGGCTTTACCGCAGCGCTTCGCGATACAGTGAAGCGTAATCATATATTGGTAATTGTTTTTTTGTCTCCCAGAAACGGACGTGCCAAGATGCATATTTGGCCTGAGCAGTCGCAAATGCTTATAATTGTTTGATTGCACAAGTGGCCTGTGCATGCGTTATTTTCGTATCAGTATTGCTCTTCTGCTCATGCTGGCTTTACCGCAGTTCCTTTCGCGATGCAGTGAAGCTTGATCAAATTTAGGTATTCTTCCATTTGTTTGCTTGAAACGGACGCGCCAAGATGCATATTTGGCCTGAGCAGTCGCAAATGCTTATATTTGTTTGATGCACAAGTGGCCCTTACATGCGTTCATTTCGTATCACGTAATGCTCTTCTGCTCACGCTGGCTTTACCGCAGTGCTTTCGCGATGCGGTGAAGCTTGATAATATTTTAGTATTTGTCTTTTTGTTTGCCTGAGACGGACGTGCCAAGATGCATATTTGGCCTGAACACTCACAAATGCTTATATTTGTTTGCTGCACCAGTGGCCTGTGCATGCGTTCATTTCGTATCATGTAATGCTCTTCTGCTCACGCTGGCTTTACCGCAGTGATTTCGCGATGCAGTGAAGCTTAATCATCTTTTGGTAATTGTGTTTTGTCTTCCTGAAACGGACATGCCAAGATGCATATTTTGCCTGAGAAGTCGCAAACGCTGATATTTGTTTGATGCACAAGTGGCCTGTGCATGCGTTCATTTCGTATCATGTAATGCTCTTCTGCTCACGCTGGCTCTACCGCAGTGCTTTCTTGATGCAGTGAAGCTGATAATATTTAGTATTTGTCCTTTCTGTTTGCCTGAAACGGACGTGCCAAGATGCACATTTGGCCTGAACACTCGCAAATGCTTATATTTTTTTGATGCACAAGTGGCCTGGGCATGCGTTCATTTCGTATCATGTAATGCTCTTCTGCTCACGCTGGCTTTACCGCAGTGATTTTGCGATGCAGTGAAGCCTAATCAACTTTATGTAATTGTGTTTTGTCTGCCTGAAACGGACGTGTCAAGATGCATATTTGGCCTGAGCTAGTCGCAAATGCTTATATTTGTTTGATGCACAAGTGGCCTGTGCATGCGTTAATTTTCGTATCATGTATTGCTCTTCTGCTCATGCTAGGCTTTACCGCAGTTCTTTCGCTATGCAGTGAAGCTTGATCATATTTTAGTATTTGTCTTTTTTTTTGCTTGAAACGGACGTGCCAAGATGCATATTTGGCCTGAGCAGTGGCCAATGCTTATATTTGTTTGATGCACATGTGGCCTGTGCATGCGTTCATTTCGCATCAAGTAATGCTCTTCTGCCTCACGCTGGCTTTACCGCAGTGCTTTTGTGTTGCAGTGAAGCTGGATCATATTTAAGTATTGTTCTTTTGTTTGCTTGAAACGAATGTGCCAAGATGCATATTCTGCCTGAGCAGTCGCAAATGCTTATAATTGTTTGATGCACAAGTGGCCTGGGCATGCGTACTTTTCGTATCATGTAATGCTCTTCTGCTCACGCTGGATTTACCGTAGTGCTTTTGCGTCGCAGTGAAACTTGATCATATTTAGGTATTTGTACTTTTGTTTGCCTGAACGGACGTGCCAAGATGCATATTTGGGACTGAGCATTCACAAATGGTTATATTTGTTTGATGCACAAGTGGCCTGTGCATGCGTTCATTTCGTATCATGTATTGCTCCTTCTGTTCAAGCTGGCTCTACCGCAGTCTTTCGCGATGCAGTGAAGCATGATCATTTTTGGTAACTTTCTTTTGTTTGCCTCAAACAGAGAATGCCAGGATGCATATTGGCCTGGGCAGTCGCAAATTGCTTATATTTGTTTGATGCACCAGTGGCCTGTGCGTGCGTTCATTCGTATCATGTAATGCTCTTCTGCTCACGCTGGCCTTCACTGCAGTTCTTTGTACGATGCAGTGAAAGCTTGATCGTATTTAAGAATTTGTCCGTTTGTTGCCTGAAACGGACGTGCCAAGATGCTATTTGGCCTGAGCAGTCGCAAATTCTTATATTTGTTTGATGCACAAGAGTCCTGTGCATGCGTTCATTTCGTATCATTTATTGCTCTTCTGCTCACGCTGGCTTGACCACAGTGCTTTTTAACGCAGTGAAGCTTGATCATATTTTAGTATTTGTCCTTTTGTTTGCCTGAAACGGAGGTGCCAGGATGCATATTTGGCCGGAGCAGTCGCAAATGCTTATATTTGTTTGCTGCACAAGTGGCCTGTGCATGCATTCATTTCGTATCATGTAATGCTCTTCTGCTCACACTGGCTTTACCGCAGTGCTTTCTTGATGCAGTGAAGCTTGATAATATTTTAGTATTTGTCTTTTTGTTTGCCTGAAACGGACGTGTCAAGATGCATATTTGGCCTGAACACTCACAAATGCTTATAAACGTTTGATGCACAAGTGGCCTGGGCATGCGTTCATTTCGTATCATGTAATTCTCTTCTGCTTACGCTGGCTTTACCGCAGTGCTTTCGCGATGCAGTGAAGCTTGATAATACTTAAGTATTTGTCTTTTTGTTTGCCTGAAACGGACGTGCCAAGATGCATATTTAGCCTGAGCAGTCGCAAATGCTTATATTTGTTTGATGCACAAGTGGCCTGGGCATGCGTTCATTTCGTATCATATAATCCTCTTCTCCTCATGCTGGCATTACCGCAGTGCTTTCGCGATGCAGTGAAGTTTATACATCTTTTAGTAATTGTCTTTTTGTCTCCCTGAAACGAACGTGCCAAGATGCATAATTGGCCTGAGCACTTGCAAATGCTTATATTTGTTTGATGCACAAGTGGCCTGTGCATGCGTTCATTTCGTATCATGCAATGCTCTTCTGCTCACGCTGGCTTTACCGCAGTGCTTTCTTGATGTAGTGAAGCTTGATAATATTTTAGTATTTGCCCTTTTGTTTGCCTGAAATGGACGTGCCAAGATGCAAATTTGGCCTGAACACTCGCAAATGCTTATTTTGTTTGATGCACAAGTGGCCTGTGCATGCGTTCATTTCGTATCATGTATTGCTCTTCTGCTCATGCTGGCTTTACCGCAGTTCTTCTGTTATGCAGTGAAGCTTGATCATATTTAAATATTTGTTCTTTTGTTTGCTTGAAACGGACATGCCAAGATGCATATTTGGCCTGAGCAGTCGCAAATTCTTATATTTGTTTGATGCACAAGAGGCCTGTGCATGCGTTTATTTCGTATCATGTATTGATCTTCTGCGCACGCTGGATTTACCGCAGTGCTTTCGCGATGCGGTGAAGCTTGATGATATTTTAGTATTTGTCCTGTTGTTTGCCTGAAACGGACGTGCCGAGATGCATTATTGGCCTGAGCACTCGCACATGCTTATATTTGTTTGATGCACAAGTGGCCTGTGCATGCTATCATTTTGTATCATGTAATGCTCTTCTGCTCATACTGACTTCACCGCAGTGCTTTCGCGATGCAATGAAGCTTAATCATCTTTTGGTAATTGTTTTTTGTCTCCCTGAAACGGACATGCCAAGATGCATAATTGGCCTGAGCAGTCGTAAATGTTTATATTTGTTTGATGCACATGTGGCCTGTGCATGCGTTCAATTCGTATCAAGTAATGCTCTTCTGCTCACGCTGGCTTTACCGCAGTGCTTTTGCAATGCAATGAAGCTTGATCATATATTAGTATTTGTCCTTTTGTTTGCCTGAAACGGATGTGCCAAGATGCATATTTGGCCTGAACACTCGCAAATGCTTATATTTGTTTGATGCACAAGTGGCCTCGGCATGCGTTCATTTCGTATCATGTAATGCTCTTCTGCTCCCGCTGGCTTTACCGCAGCGCTTTCGCGATACAGTGAAGCGTAATCATATTTTGGTAATTGTTTTTTTGTCTCCCAGAAACGGACGTGCCAAGATGCATATTTGGCCTGAGCAGTCGCAAATGCTTATATTTGTTTGATGCACAAGTGGCCTGTGCATGCGTTATTTTCGTATCATGTATTGCTCTTCTGCTCATGCTGGCTTTACCGCAGTTCTTTCGCGATGCAGTGAAGCTTGATCAAATTTAGGTATTTGTCCATTTGTTTGCTTGAAACGGACGTGCCAAGATGCATATTTGGCCTGAGCAGTCGCAAATGCTTATAATTGTTTGATGCACAAGTGGCCCTTACATGCGTTCATTTCGTATCACGTAATGCTCTTCTGCTCACGCTGGCTTTACCGCAGTGCTTTTGCGATGCAGTGAAGCTGGATCATAGTTAAGTATTTGTCCTTTTGTTTGCTTGAAACGAACGTGCCAAGATGCATATTCTGCCTGAGCAGTCGCAAATGCTTATAATTGTTTGATACACAAGTGGCCTGGGCATGCGTTCTTTTCGTATCATGTATTGCTCCTCTGTTCAAGCTGGCTTTACCGCAGTTCTTTCGCGATGCAGTGAAGCTCGATCATCTTTTGGTAACTGTCCTTTTGTTTGCCTCAAACAGACGTGCCAGAATGCATAATTGGCCTGGGCAGTCGCAAATGCTTATATTTGTTTGATGCACCAGTGGCCTGTGCATGCGTTCATTTCGTATCATGTAATGCTCTTCTGCTCACCCTGGCTTTACCGCAGTGCTTTCGCGATGCAGTGAAGCTTGATAATATTTTAGTATTTGTCCTTTTGTTTTCCTGAAACGGACGTGCCAAGATACATATTTGGCCTGACCACTCGCAAATGCTTATATTTGTTTGCTGCAGAAGTGGCCTCGGCATGCGTTCATTTCGTATCATGTAATGCTCTTCTGCTCACGCTGGCTTTACCGCAGCGCTTTCGCGATACAGTGAAGCGTAATCATATATTGGTAATTGTTTTTTTGTCTCCCAGAAACGGACGTGCCAAGATGCATATTTGGCCTGAGCAGTCGCAAATGCTTATAATTGTTTGATGCACAAGTGGCCTGTGCATGCGTTATTTTCGTATCATGTATTGCTCTTCTGCTCATGCTGGCTTTACCGCAGTTCTTTCGCGATGCAGTGAAGCTTGATCAAATTTAGGTATTTGTCCATTTGTTTGCTTGAAACGGACGCGCCAAGATGCATATTTGGCCTGAGCAGTCGCAAATGCTTATATTTGTTTGATGCACAAGTGGCCCTTACATGCGTTCATTTCGTATCACGTAATGCTCTTCTGCTCACGCTGGCTTTACCGCAGTGCTTTCGCGATGCGGTGAAGCTTGATAATATTTTAGTATTTGTCTTTTTGTTTGCCTGAGACGGACGTGCCAAGATGCATATTTGGCCTGAACACTCACAAATGCTTATATTTGTTTGCTGCACCAGTGGCCTGTGCATGCGTTCATTTCGTATCATGTAATGCTCTTCTGCTCACGCTGGCTTTACCGCAGTGATTTCGCGATGCAGTGAAGCTTAATCATCTTTTGGTAATTGTGTTTTGTCTTCCTGAAACGGACATGCCAAGATGCATATTTTGCCTGAGAAGTCGCAAACGCTGATATTTGTTTGATGCACAAGTGGCCTGTGCATGCGTTCATTTCGTATCATGTAATACTCTTCTGCTCACGCTGGCTCTACCGCAGTGCTTTCTTGATGCAGTGAAGCTTGATAATATTTTAGTATTTGTCCTTCTGTTTGCCTGAAACGGACGTGCCAATATGCACATTTGGCCTGAACACTCGCAAATGCTTATATTTTTTTGATGCACAAGTGGCATGGGTATGCGTTCATTTCGTATCATGTAATGCTCTTCTGCTCACGCTGGCTTTACTGCAGTGATTTTGCGATGCAGTGAAGCCTAATCAACTTTTTGTAATTGTGTTTTGTCTGTTTGAAAAGGACGTGTCAAGATGCATATTTGGCCTGAGTAGTCGCAAATGCTTATATTTGTTTGATGCACAAGTGGCCTGTGCATGCGTTAATTTTGTATCATGTATTGCTCTTCTGCTCATGCTAGCTTTACCGCAGTTCTTTCGTTATGCAGTGAAGCTTGATCATATTTAAGTATTTGTCTTTTTTTTTGCTTGAAACGGACGTGCCAAGATGCATATTTGGCCTGAGCAGTCGCCAATGCTTATATTTGTTTGATGCACATGTGGCCTGTGCATGCGTTCATTTCGCATCAAGTAATGCTCTTCTGCTCACGCTGGCTTTACCGCAGTGCTTTTGTGTTGCAGTGAAGCTGGATCATATTTAAGTATTGTTCTTTTGTTTGCTTGAAACGAATGTGCCAAGATGCATATTCTGCCTGAGCAGTCGCAAATGCTTATAATTGTTTGATGCACAAGTGGCCTGGGCATGCGTACTTTTCGTATCATGTAATGCTCTTCTGCTCACGCTGGATTTACCGTAGTGCTTTTGCGTTGCAGTGAAACTTGATCATATTTAGGTATTTGTACTTTTGTTTGCCTGAAACGGACGTGCCAAGATGCATATTTGGACTGAGCATTCACAAATGGTTATATTTGTTTGATGCACAAGTGGCCTGTGCATGCGTTCATTTCGTATCATGTATTGCTCCTCTGTTCAAGCTGGCTATACCGCAGTTCTTTTGCGATGCAGTGAAGCATGATCATCTTTTGGTAACTTTCCTTTTGTTTGCCTCAAACAGAATTGCCAGGATGCATATTTGGCCTGGGCAGTCGCAAATGCTTATATTTGTTTGATGCACCAGTGGCCTGTGCGTGCGTTCATTCGTATCATGTAATGCTCTTCTGCTCACGCTGGCTTCACTGCAGTTCTTTTACGATGCAGTGAAGCTTGATCGTATTTAAGAATTTGTCCGTTTGTTTGCCTGAAACGGACGTGCCAAGATGCTATTTGGCCTGAGCAGTCGCAAATTCTTATATTTGTTTGATGCACAAGAGTCCTGTGCATGCGTTTATTTCGTATCATGTATTGATCTTCTGCGCACGCTGGATTTACCGCAGTGCTTTCGCGATGCGGTGAAGCTTGATGATATTTTAGTATTTGTCCTGTTGTTTGCCTGAAACGGACGTGCCGAGATGCATTATTGGCCTGAGCACTCGCACATGCTTATATTTGTTTGATGCACAAGTGGCCTGTGCATGCTATCATTTTGTATCATGTAATGCTCTTATGCTCATGCTGACTTCACCGCAGTGCTTTCGCGATGCAATGAAGCTTAATCATCTTTTGGTAATTGTTTTTTGTCTCCCTGAAACGGACATGCCAAGATGCATAATTGGCCTGAGCATTCGTAAATGTTTATATTTGTTTGATGCACATGGGGCCTGTGCATGCGTTCAATTCGTATCAAGTAATGCTCTTCTGATCACGCTGGCTTTACCGCAGTGCTTTTGCAATGCAGTGAAGCTTGATCATATATTAGTATTTGTCCTTTGTTTGCCTGAAACGGATGTTCCAAGATGCATATTTGGCCTGAACACTCGCAAATGCTTATATATGTTTGATGCACAAGTGGCCTCGGCATGCGTTCATTTCGTATCATGTAATGCTCTTCTGCTCACGCTGGCTTTACCGCAGCGCTTTCGCGATACAGTGAAGCTTAATCATATTTGGTAATTGTTTTTTGTCTCCCAGAAACGGACGTGCCAAGATGCATAGTTGGCCTGAGCAGGCGCAAATGCTTATATTTGTTTGATGCACAAGTGGCCTGTGTATGCGTTATTTTCGTATCATGTATTGCTCTTCTGCTCATGCTGGCTTTACCGCAGTTCTTTCGCGATGCAGTGAAGCTTCGATCAAATTTAAGTATTTGTCCATTTGTTTGCCTGAAACGGACGTGCCAAGATGCATATTTGGCCTGAGCAGTCGCAAGTGCTTATATTTGTTTGATGCACAAGTGGCCCTTACATGCGTTCATTTCGTATCATGTAATTGATCTTCTGCGCACGCTGGATTTACCGCAGTGCTTTCGCGATGCGGTGAAGCTTGATATATTTGTAGTATTTGTCTTTTGTTTGCCTGAAGACGGACGTGCCGAGATGCATTATTGGCCTGAGCAGTCGCAAATGCTTATATTTGTTTGATGCACAAGTGGCCTCGGCATGCTATCATTTCGTATCAATGTAATGCTCTCTGCTCACGCTGGCTTTACCGCAGCTGCTTTCGCGAATGCAGTGAAGCTTAATCATATTTTGGTAATTGTTTTTTGTCTCCATGAAACGGACGTGCCAAGATGCATATTGGCCTGAGCAGTCGCAAATGCTTATATTTGTTTGATGCACAAGTGGCCTGTGCATGCGTTCATTTCGTATCATGTATTGCCTCTTCTGCTCACGCTGGCTTTACCGCAGTGCTTTTGCGATGCAGTGAAGCTGGATCATAGTACGTAGTTTTTCCTTTTGTTTGCCTGAAAACGGAATGTGCCAGATGCATATTCTGCCCTGCGCACGTCGCAAATGCGTATAATTGTTTGATGCACAAGTGGCCCTCGGCATGCGTTCATTTCGTTCATGTATGCTCTTCCTGCTCGGCTCCCGCTGGCTTTACCGCAGCTCTTTCGCGATAGCAGTGAAGCGTTAGATCATCTTTTGTAACTTGTTCCTTTTGTCTGCCTCAGAAAAACGGACGGTTGCCAGAATGCATAATTGCCTGAGGCAGTCCGCAAATGCTTATATTTGTTTGATGCACAGTGGGCCTGTGCATGGCGTTCATTTTCGTATCATGTAATTGCTCTTCTGCTCATGCCTTGGCTTTACCCGCAGTGCTTTCGCGATGCAGTGAAGCTTATCACGTTTTAGTAATTGTGTTTTGTCTGCCTGAAAGGACGTGCCAAGATGCATATTTGGCCTGAGCTAGTCGCAAATTCTATATTTGTTTGATGCACAAGAGGCCTGTGCATGAGTTATTTCGTATCATGTATTGCTTCTTCTGCGCACGCTGGATTTACCGCAGTGCTTTCGCGATGCGGTGAAGGTTGATAGTTTAGTATTTGTCCTTTGTTTGCCTGAACGGACGTGCCGAGATGCATTATTGGCCTGAGCACTCGCACATGCTATATTTGTTTGATGCACAAGTGACCTGTGCATGCTATCATTTTGTATCATGTAATGCTTTCTGCTCACGCTGGCTTTACCGCAGCGCTTTTCGCGATACCAGTGAAGCTTAATCATATTTTGGTAATTGTTTTTTTGTCTCCCAGAAACGGACGTGCCAAGATGCATATTGGCCTGAAGCAGTCGCAAATGCTTATATTTGTTTGATGCACAAGTGGCCCTTACATGCGTTCTTTCGTATCATGTAATGCTCTTCTGCTCACGCTGGCTTTACCGCAGTGCTTTCGCGATGCAGTGAAGCTTGATAATATTTTAGTATTTGTCTTTTTGTTTCCCTGAAACGGACGTGCCAAGATGCATATTTGGCCTGAGCAGTCGCAAATGCTTATATTTGTTGATGCACAAGTGGCCTGTGCATGCTTCATTTCGTATCATGTAATGCTCTTCTGCTCACGCTGGCTTTACGCAGTGCTTTCGCGATGCAGTGAAGCTTATTCATCTTTGGTAATTGTTTTTTGTCTCCCTGAAACGGACATGCCAAGATGCATAATTGGCCTGAGCACTCGCAAATGCTTATATTTGTTTGATGCACAAGTGGCCTGTGCATGCGTTCATTTCGTATCATGTAATGCTCTTCTGCTCACGCTGGCTTAACCGCAGTGCTTTTGCGATGCAGTGAAGCTTAATACTTTTTGTAATTGTGTTTTGTCTGTTTGAAACGGACGTGCCAAGATGCATATTTGGCCTGAGCAGTCGCAAATGCTTATATTTGTTTGATGCACAAGTGGCCTGTGCATGCGTTCATTTCGTATCATGTATTGCTCTTCTGCTCATGCTGGCTTTACCGCAGTTCTTTCGTTATGCAGTGAAGCTTGATCATATTTAAGTATTTGTCCTTTTGTTGCTTGAAACGGACATGCCAAGATGCATATTTGGCCTGAGCAGTCGCAAATGCTTATATTTGTTTGATGCACAAGTGGCCTGTGCATGCGTTCATTTTGTATCAAGTAATGCTCTTCTGCTCACGCTGGCTTTACCCAGTGCTTTGCGATGCAGTGAAGCTTAATCATCTCTTGGTAATTGTCTTTTTGTTTGCCTGAAAGGACGTGCCAAGATGCATATTTGGCCTGAGCATTCGCAAATGCTTATATTTGTTTGATGCACAAGTGGCCTGTGCATGCGTTCATTTCGTATCAAGTAATGCTCTTCTGCTCACGCTGGCTTACCGCAGTGCTTTTGCGATGCAGTGAAGCTGATCATATTTAAGTATTGTCCTTTTGTTTGCTTGAAACGAACGTGCCAAGATGCATATTCTGCCTGAGCAGTCGCAAATGCTTATAATTGTTTGATGCACAAGTGGCCTGGGCATGCGTACTTTCGTATCATGTAATGCTCTTCTGCTCACGCTGGCTTTACCGTAGTGCTTTGCGTTGCAGTAAAGCTTGATCATATTTAGGTATTTGTACTTTTGTTTGCCTGAAACGGACGTGCCAAGATGCATATTGGACTGAGCAGTCACAAATGCTTATATTTGTTTGATGCACAAGTGGCCTGTGCATGC